>JAGDQP010052179.1:0-13845 GCA_022664845.1 Lepisma saccharinum | reverse complement strand
TAGTATAGTGGAAAGATTGAATCAAAAGCAAATTTCTGATTGTATATTACAAAATTCATTTTCTTTCTTTTATTACATTCGGTTGGTCATATTTGTAATACATGATTTAATTATACATATAGTGAACAAGGGGCTGCACTTGCAGCTAAACAGAATGAAGCAGATTACACGTGGAGACCTAGCTATCCTAAACGGCGAACACCTCTCAATATTCCTGGTTATCAGATACACTGAGTGATAATGTTGTTTAAACAGAGAAAACCAAAATTCTACTTTTAAAGAGTGTATACGGCAAATATGCCAGAATAAAAAAAAATACTTACGCAAAGGAGGCCATAGGTAAGGGAAGGAAGGCACTGTGTAGATGAATGACAGTACTGAGCAGCAAGAGACCTTATCACATTTCGGAGAGCTTATTTATACCAATTTTTAGGTTTTTGGGTTAACAAAAACGAATGACAGTACTGAGCAGCAAGAGACCTTATCACATTTCGGAGAGCTTATTTATACCAATTTTTAGGTTTTTGGGTTAACAAAAACAACTTTGGAAACTTTTATTTTGAACTAAGCACTTGTTATTCACTTTTAAGGGCATTTTGCTGGTCTAATATAGTTCGTTGCATTTTGCACGTACGCATTTTTATTCTTGTTAAGGCCTTTACCATAGTTTTGTCAACACATGGCCAGACTGTTTTTACATGACTGAATGAAATATATATAATTCTTCTTCTTCTTCTTCTTTTTAAAATAATTTATAATTATTATATGTTATTTATATATTTTATGAAGGCATCACACTATTATGACGTCTATGGCTGAATAGTGCAAAATTCTGATACGCTGTCAGCTAAACATGTTAACGCCAACCTTAGTCAAAGTAGACAGCTACCAGGGGCATAGGCGGAACACCCAGAACTGCGCAGAATATAGTAAATAAGTTTTCTTAACTTTTTTATGTAAATATTTTAATGCTTTTTCGGGCGATTTATTTTTTAATTAAACAGTTCATTTTACATTGACATTTTCTTTAAAGAAAAAGTCATGATTGTTTCATTTCCACCTTTTGTCTAACCTGTCCTTCCTTAGATGCAACCTAAATAAGTGTTGTGTTTATTGCATAAGCAGATATGAGTCATCGCAATCGATGTTTCATTGTAATATGTACAACCTTTGAAAAAATTATCAGAACAAGCCAAACAGAAATAGACATGCACTTCGAATTGAAAAAATGTATTTCTATTTGGAAGTCGTTTTAAGAAATGACTTTACATGTCTTTGGCAGAGATACTTGCAGTTTGACATTGATCCGCAGGTTTAAAAGATAAACGCAGAGTTTTATCGATTCCATGTTTAAGTGATGTGTATGAGTGATAGATAAGGATTGCAGTGATGCTTAATACAAAATTTAATGACTTACGTATCATGCTCTGTGAAGATGTATGTTTCATTATATTTAAAGGGGTTGCTGTTATCTGTATTTGCAGGTGTACGCGAATCCTGATATGCCTGATGAAGGTCGGTCCCTGGAAGTTGGATGCGAATCGTTACAAGTCTCCTCTCCCCTCACTAATGGTGAGGAAAGTTCCGAGAGGAAGACAAATGATTTATTAGTGTCGCCTATAACAACACCATCATCGTTGGAGGAAAGCGAAACCCAAGCGCCAGTACCACTACTTCTTCCGAAAGAAACGATGGCTGTATCCGCTGAAGAAGGTAGCGGAAGTAGCTGTCAGCAAAGGCTACCTTCACCGGGGCAGTTGTTGAAGACCAGCCACAGCAATAGCAGTCTTCAGGATACTTTTTCCGATGATTCTTTGGGAAGTGCAGAAAAGGCTTCAGCACGACTTCGTCAAAATCAGGAGGTGGAGGCGTCGGGTAAGTTGTTTTATTGGATTATTTGTTTAATGTTCATTATTTAAGTGTGTGGACCATTATAAGAGTATCGAGCAAAAAAATTGATTAAATGCTTTATGTGTAGTATGGAGCCGAGACGTTCACTCTACGAAAGGCTGACGAAAGGACATTCGAAATTTGGGCATGAAGAAGAATTGGAAAGATCTTCTGGACACAGAAGATATGTAATGAGGAAGTGCTGTAGAAACTATGTGATAGACGAACAATAATTGAGACGGTGAAGAAGAGAAAAAGAAACTGGTTAGAACATTTTATGCAGTATTTAATACTGAGGAAGGCAATTGATGGCGTGGTTGAAATTAAGGGAGATGACGGATATAGTTTCTAATAGGTTTAAAGATGATCAATCGTACACTAAGACAAAGAGGACAGGTCGTTCAGATATTACGAAAGCACATTTTAGTCATTTAGACCTCCCTGTAAGCAAAAATAAGCAGATGCCAATCCCTCCCCTTGCGTTTACTTAAGACTTGTCATACTTCTTATGATGGTTATTTCGTAGTCCAAAAAGCAGTTTAAATCTTTAAACCTACACTGATATGATTTTATGCATATCTTACGTAATCATTTCAGTGTTTCTCTTCCCCATTGTCAGATAAAAATAACCAATGCTCGACCCCCCCCTTGAATGCTTACGTAATACTTGAACGACCGCGGAAATTGCAAGATGATAATGAGCGAAGAGGACTCAGGTGCCTCGAAGAACCTGCCGCTTTTGGCAATACGAACGATGATGGATATTCGTTAATGGTGTGTACCGAGATCTGTATTGTAATCCCGTCACCAACCGCGAAGATAACGTTTCTCAGCAAGGGTCCAAGGGACATTTTCCAGGATAGGACTTTTGATCTAGGCATCATCCAAGAAACGTGGGCCGTGGTGGCTCTCGGATCGATCCCTGCTCCTTTCATGTGGGCTTTGTGGTGGACAAACACCGTGTGCGCGGGTTTTCTCGGGGTCCTCCCACTTTCTTCATTCCACCAATTTAACCCATCATCATCGATGCGGCCTGGGCCATAGTTGCCTAAAGGCCTTAAAATAAATTGAATTCAATTCCAAGAAACGTCTGGGTTGAGAGGCCGTGGTGGCTCAAGAGCGCTTATCTCTGGTGTTTAGGGTCGTTGGTTCGATCCCTGCTCGTGCCATGTAGGCTTTGTGGTGAACAAACACCGTGTGCGTGGGTTCTCCCGTTTCCCTCACTTCATTCCACCAATTCTGCCATCATCATATCGGCCTGAGCCAAAAGTTACCTAAAGGCCTTAAAAATTAAATTCAAATTCAACGTTTTGGTTGACTAAGAAGACCCGTAGAATACATCAGTCAAGATGGCTCCCTCTTTGCTGGCACAAAGTCCTTGACTACTGAATGAAGGAGGTGGGGTGAGATTCCCGTGTTTATCTTATCGCTATCATAATATTACCAGATAATAGTTATTTATATGATTTATCTTGTGTTACGTGCAGCTTTAACTTCGTAGATATAAAACTGACGAAGAGTCTGGTTTTATCTCAAAATCACTCGTAGACCTTTTTCTGTTAATCTTCTAATCTTGGGATCTGTTATCCTGTTATATTGTTCCTGGTTTTCTTCCGGAAGTACTATTACCAAGCCAACTTCGAGGCAGTTCCTTCACTTTCGGTTGCTTGTACTTCATTCTTTATTTGTTTCTAACTCTCATTTATAGGTCTTCAAGCAAAAGCCCATCACATGGCGTTCCTCGGCGAGCACTCTTTTAAGGAGAGGGAGTGGAAGGATAGCGGACATTGCCTTCGTTTAGGCATCATACGAGCATTCGCCCACATAGCACACGATATTCTAGGAATATCTCCTTTCGATCCCGTATGCCATTCCAGAGCATTTGTGATCAAATAAAGGTAGTCCGAGCATATGCTTTTGAGAGTATTAAAAGGATAGACTAGGTTGGAATTTACGGAATATCCGTAGAATAGTTTCCAAATAATAATGATCTCAAAATACTAATAGGATATCCCAAGAAATATCATCAGCATATCGTCACCTTAGAACCAGAAGGTTCTATGTCCAATTTTGCTACTTTTGAGAAAAAACAGTTTTAAAGTTTAAAATCCATTCAAAGTCATAAATTCATTACATTTCTAGCCACTTGGAGGTCGTTTTGAGAGATATTATTTTTGGAGTTGATGCCTTTCAGTACAAGGTCTTTGACTACAGTGTTAACTCCATTTTGCAAAAAAAAAAAAAAAAAAAAAATGGACATAGTACCTTCTGGTTCCCAGGTGATGATATGCGGTTATCGTTGACATTCGGATATACGTAGAATTTTCTGGGCATACTCTAGGAATAATATTTCCTCAAGTATATTCGAAGCATATCTCCAGTATATACATGTTCCTGTATGTGCGGTTAAACTGAGATAAACCATGGAAAATCGTCAGCATGGTCAGCAGCAGGATTTGAACTTGCGTGCCTCCCCAATGCCGATCCGAAGTCCACAAGGCTATGCAGCCCATAAAAAATATGTTTGTGATATTTTAGTCATTTCATTAACTCTTTGCTAAAAAGGACGAGTTCAGTACCCATAAGATCATGGATATCAACCTCCTTATAATATGAGAAACATTGGTTTATCGAGTTCATGTGTGTATTCTAAGTACTTTGAGTGCTCAAATATACTTTGCATTTAAAAAAAATATATATTTATTCATGTTTTATATTTGTACGTGGTGCAGTAAATTTCATTTTGATATTAGTGATGGTGTACGATGTTCTTATCTACCGGACAGAGTGCATTAAAAAAAATCTGATTCAGTTTCTTGCGTAGATTTCCTCCGAATAGTAATATATTCATTGTATATATTGAACGTCGTATTGGACAGACTCAGATGTGTTGCAGGGACATTTTGTTTGTTATTACAAATTCCATCCAACGTAACAAAGTTTGTGTTGATATCTGAAAAAAAAATGCCGCTACAGAAAGTTTGTGTGCTGGGGGAAGAAGATTACACGGTGGTATCTACTGTTATATTTCCTGCCATGCATCCTCTGCTGATACTACATCCGCTGTCTCCATCTCCAATGTAGAGGAAGCTAGTCGTGCGTTGTGCTTCAATTGTCTTTTGCAGCAGCTACTGCTGTTCACTATCGATTTCATATCGTTGTGGAACAAAGTTCTGAAAAGAGAAAAACAGAAGTATTATTGGAAGAGTCACCGTTCGATCCCAAGAGGGGTTATTAAAAGACTTTCCAAGGAGTGCAAGTTGAGAGCAGTTCCGATTGCAGAGAACGATTTTCTGTCACGATTGTTAAATCGCTTAACTTTTCGGCGTGGTTTTCCGAACTGTGGACTTCATAACTTACAGCATTCTAACCCAGACTTTGTGCTCTTGGAAGAGTTGTGATTTTCATCCTAATTCTTAGTTTTTAATTTATATTCTCTGTCTGTTGGCGAACGATCGGTATAATTTTTATAGAATGCTATTAAGTTTGTTGTTCCAGTTAACTTGAATTGTAACATCAGCACCGTAACTACAGTATTTGCATATTCAAGTACTAATAACGTGTATTTTTGATCCACAAATCATCGCAGTTGCGTATCTGCCTCTATCCGCATAACTTAGTATCATAGTTCTTTTAAGCTAATAAATAGCTGATTTAATCAAACATGTGTATATCTTTCATAACAAATTATTATGTCAAAACTCATAACGTACAATAGTGAACCTTTCTTTTCTTAAATCTTAACGTATATTCATTTAACGTCAACGAAATAGTATACGTTTACATGTGCTAGATAACAACATGACTATTCTATGAGGGACTGTCAAATGAAAATGGTTCAGATGCCGAAAAGGATCGTGAACACTCATTGCCTCAAAAGGAAATTTCAAAGCTGTTAATACGTTGATCCTACTGGGAGATAAGGCGGTCAATCCTATCCTGAAAGAAGGTTCTGGGCTGCCGACGGAACCACTTCTTTAATACATCAAACCGATGTCACCGAATGTCTCTCTTCAGCTCTCTAAAAATGTGGAAATCGCATGGGGGAAAATGTGGGCAGTAGATATGCGGCGATGAATGTGTAGTCTTCCAATTTCCGCAGCAGCTACAAAGTGAACCACTCTGTTCTCCTTTACTCTCTTCCATTTCTAATGTTAGACGAACACGCATATCGTCAACCTTACTTCCAGCACAATAAACAAACGACTGGTGGCCAAATTCAAGTGCTTTTCCGGCTCCCCAACAGATGTCAGTACCGTTTTCAAACTCCAGTGTTTCAGACGAGGACGTGTGTGACTACGTAAATTTGTGGTTCCGTCGTCAGCCCAGAAGCTTCTTGAAGGATGGGATTGATCGTCTTATCTCCCAGTAGGATAAATGTATTTACAGTTTTGGACATTATTTATGAGGCCATAAATGTTCAATAATACTTTTTGGCGTCTGGCCCGTTTTCATTTGACTGCCCCTCATAGTAGCCAGAAAACAAATTGCACCTTTCTCCTTCACACAATGTAAACAAAATTACCAAGAACAATGCTAACCACAGAATAAATACATTAATTCATTTCTTTTCCTTTTTTATGTGATATTTGTATCACCAGTCGAGGAAGTAGGGTCTGAGAGTGGCCGTGGGTTTGGATCCTAGCAGAGTGTGCATGCAGAGATCAACATGTAAAGTCGTGTCCCATAACTTTTTCTTGCCATTCTGTTTTATGGGTTAATTATTATTTAAATTTGAATTTATTTATGGCCTTTATGAATCTCAGGCCAGGCTAAGATGAGATAGAGGATGTTAGAAGGTATTAGTTAGTAGGTACCATTTACCTGGTATGACCGAGCAAAATCCCAGGAAAAACCTCAGTTAGGATAGGCGGCCATTGGGATAATTTCCAGGACTTCCCGATTACTATGCCAACGCTATCAACTGATCTCAACCGCTCGGTGGTGGTTTCGCTATTATCCACCTTCCTTGATTTATGAACATAGTCGCTTCTTTCCCCATTCCTTTCACGAATCTAGTTCAGTGTATTACGTCGTGACCTTACGATTCCCTAAAGGCTATAAAATTAGTATCCGCAAAGTGTCCTTTTTTTATTATCAATCACGTTTAGAAACCGGTTATTACGTTCATCGTTGCTTAACGTTTTTTTATTTATTTCAAGCAGAGTTCATCATGCCGAATTGAACATGCTCGATTTCCAAGGGATGGTTTGACCTTTGTATTGCTAATCAGTAAACAGCGAACTCAAATACACGATGACTCGGAGCTTTGGGAACACTTTGCGAATCATTAATATAATTTCGATGGCGTTAATGAGTTTCCTTGTCTACGTGTAACATCAAATGGTGGGCATTGGATGTAAAATCACATTTAAGCTCTCATAATTCCCTCATTAAAAGAGGGATCAAATCGAAATATCCAGATCGCCTATATAATTAGGAAGGAGGAAATAGGAACGGAACTAGTTTCTCGTTTGTTGTACATCTAATTGGTTTAAATCCTCACATGGTAGGACAAGTGACACGTTTCTATTTAACCATAATTTGTTCTTCTTGTACTTTTTTTTTTCGGAAAAAATCCTTTTCTAAAAGAAAATCGGTATTTATGCTGCTGTCACAATGGCTAACAACCATGACCTACATGAAATCACAATATTCGAGTTGAGAAAAGTTTTTAATTTCATCATCTTAGAGAGCTTTATGATTCATTTAAATTGATCAAGTGTGTCACGTGGAAGAGAAAGAAGTATAATGTCTAGGTCATGAATGAATGATTCATTTGGAGGATGTTTTATTTTGTCTGTTGTATTATTTAGGTTGCAATGGAATCTACTGCCTAATCCTGTATCAAGTCTTGAGGAATAGCGTCAGCAAAGATGAACACAGAAACAAATAAGTCAGTAAGCGCTCAGATTATCTATTGTAGTTGATACCATTCGATCATTTGTCGGAATAGAGTAATGGACAGACTCCCGAGGAGTAAGATTCCAGTGAAAATGGTCAGTTTAAGGTATCCCGGTAGGACCGAGAGCCAAATAATTTTTAATAAAAGGCGTGGCGATCTTGAGCTTACTTTACCAAGGATTAGAGAGTATAGGATTGCCAGCTCGCATAAGCGACAATAGTTTGAACTAAGAGCGATAATTGCATGGCAGTGGCACCTGGTGACCGGCAGGAAGAACTATCTACCGGCTCAACGACAGTTCATAATGGAGTTAGAGCCGGGCTTCATCTTTGTGAAATGAAAAAATAAAATGTTCTTTCATCTCTGTCAATATTTCGACTTCGGGAAGTAGTACAAAGTCTTATTTATAATGTGTTGACATTAGTTACGTTTGTTAATGGATTGCACTGTAGAATATATAGTAAATGCAAATAATCTAAATGTCGCTCCAACAGCTTCAAGGAACCACAGCTCCAAGGAGCAGCGGTCGTAGTCCTACCATGCTCGTACTTCTGACGCTACTGTTGAGGTGTTAGCATTTCTGTGGGAGCGGACGCGTGCTTTCTGAATAGGAACGAAGTTCGCCGAAACTTTGTTACCGGCCAGCTACGTTGTGTTCTTGGTCAAGTAACAAGGATTAGCCTAATCCTTGGTTGTAGTTCACCTGCCTACCTGAAGATGACACGACTGTAGTACTACCATCTGTAGTTAATACGTTCAACTCGCTTCAGCTGGCGGTCCTATATACTCTCTAATCCTTGACTTTACCTTTCGAAGTTCGATTCGAAAGTAGTGCTGGAAACACCTGAGCATGAACATTCATATTGTGACCAATTGAACAATACCAATACAGGCATACTCTTCCATTGCAGTTTATTGTATGAGAAATTCGGACTAAACCGTCGTGCAAAGTTTTATAATTGCAGAATGGGAGATGAGAAAAGTTTATTGTAACCCGTGCTTCCTTTATTGTTACCTTTGCAGTGTAGGTCGAACCTACTATTTGAAAGTTTCGTGTTTTAACTAATGTTTTCAATATATGATTGATTTCATATTGGTCTCGTTAAATTACAAAAAAAAAAAAAAAAGGTTATTTAGTCAACAACACAAGGTGTATGTTATTTTCTCTTTCCTGCATCATCCCATACTACTTTTGCTGTGTGTTCGGTGCTGATTATAGTGACGATCTTAACTTTGTGAGAATTGAATTTGAATTTATTTTAAGGCCTTTAGGCAACTAGGGCTCAGGCCGTATGGATGATGATGGGATGAATTGGTGGAATGAAGAAAGTTGGAGGAAACGGGAGCACCCCGAGAAAAACCACGCACACGGTGTTTGTCTACCACAAAGCCCACGGCATGAGCAGGGATCGATCTGACGACCCCTAGCACCAGAGGGTGAGCGCTCTACCAACTGAGCCACCGTGGCCCCTTAACTTTGTGAGAGTTTTGTGTGTGTACAGCACGTAACTTGTACCCAAGAAATATTTTCGAGCTCATTTTGTGATTTAAAAATGTGGCTTAGAAGGGAATTATATCCTTGTCTTGTGCTCAAGTTCAATTCCCTCACAATTAATTTCTTTAATGGGGAATCCCCACTATATATTTGAGTGCCTCTAGATACGAAACTCGCAATTTTCGAAATGAATTTTTTTTCTTGTTTTGTTGAGAGGTATCAACCTGTCAAAGTTTGGCCGCACCATTTAGTTACATCCTGTATATTTGATTAAATGGTTTTGCCACGATATTTTGGCATCATTTGAATATGCGCTTTGAAGAATTTAATTTTAGTTCAGTCCTCTGCTATTTCTTTGTTAGAAAGCTCTTAGTGAAGTAAGAAGTGAATGTTCTGAAGTGAATTCTTCTTTTCAAATATGTGACGTCATATGAGTAGACGTGTCATTATCGTCTGCAGAATAAATGAAGACTGTGAATCGCCTATTGTACTCAGAACTAGTCATATATATAAAAAAATAATAATAATAATAGTATTAGACTAAAATTTACATTGTGAATTCGCATATTAGAATATCGGAAATGTATATGAATTAGTTTTATCTTGCTATTATAATAATTTTATCGAAAAACTTAGTTATCCATCATGTGTTTCTGAAAATTTTCGAACCATTTGCACGGATCCTGTCATTTTCAGTGAGAAAAAATGGAAGTTTGTTCACGTCAGTAGGATTGTTGACACGGTGAGCGAGCGTCTATATATATACACACGCGTGCGTTTCACAGTTCATTCATAGAAATTATACTAGCGAACCTTTTCTACATAAGCCTTTCTTATAATACTATCTTGGATCATCTCTATTGTACTGTCTTTTTACTTACAAGAATTCGTGGCAGATGTCCGAAACCAGACATTAAGTCTTTTGTTTTTTGTTGTTTATTTTTCAATTACGTTTGGTCAATTCATTGAACTTCTCTAAAAACGTGCTTTTCAAAAATTATATATATATAATTTTAGGTATTGAATTGCTGCGTTATTGGCACATGTTATTGAAGTTAAGAATAAAACATTGTTGTAAGTGAAGCGTCACAATTTACGCTGATGGGCTTTTCGATGAAAAGTTTATTTTATGTACATAAAGACGGTTTTGCCCATGTTTACGGTAAACACTTGTTTTTTTTTGTGTGTGTGTGTGTTAACTTTGTGACTGTATGTCTGTGTATCCTGACAAAGTTTTATCAAAATGTCACCCATTATAACATTTGTGAGCACTAAAAAAAAAACAGCCAAGAAATACGATTAGATTCTTTCCATAGATTAGTGAACAGAACATACTTTTGTTTATTGTACTATCCCAACATTTGGCTAGCAATGCGAAGAACTCAGCCAGAACAACCTGCTTTGAGATTCAAACTTCAGTGTTGCTAACGATGACTTAAACAACATAACTTCCTGTTCGCCGCTTTGGAAGTAGTCAAAACTAGTTGACGACTTGAGCAATATTCAATATTTATTTACATTACATTTATGATCACTTACAAATCTTAATTTTACATTGTTAGCAAGCTAGTAATATGAAGTTACAGCATTTTACGCCCTACAGTGAAACAAAAAAAAAAAAAAAAAACTAAGAGTGAGTAGAATATGGACCTTATTCGTTCTTTCTCAAAGCTCGTTTTTCTCAAGTACTTGTATATGGAAATTTTAACGCATATTTTCGAAGACCATTTTCATTTTTATGTATAGCTAACCTCCGTATATTGTACTACTCATCTTCCACTACAAGATAAGATTGTTTACTCAATTTCGATTTTTGATGGGCCTTGCTCGTTACTTGCATAGGCTAGCAGAGATATAACCTGATTTACTGTTGGCTTTAGGTAACTTTAGTTCCTGCCGGGGCAGGGTAGGGAAGATAACGTTGGAAGAAAGTTTGCCATTGCCAAGTTTGAAGGTGCCATCCCGGCATTTTCCTGATGTGACTGAGGAAGAACCCCGGAAAAAACCTCAGTCAGGATGAGCAGCAGTCCGATTGCCATGCCAGCGCTCTGCTAACTAATAAAAGTAACGACTACGCAGTATCAAAACGCAATGAAGCATAATTACTTCAAAACGTTACTGTTGTTCGCCATTGTAACGTTTTTCTCATCATGAAAAGTTGAATCTTTTAAATATTATAGAAATTGTAATAACGAAAGAAAGGCCCATCGCCTTGGTGCTAATGAAGTGAGTGTTGTAATGAACAAATGAGTTATATCAGAAATCTAGTGATTTTTAGAAAACCATAATTCTACACATGAGTCTGTTGTTAACCCTCGTATACCCAAGATATTTTGCAACTTCGGATTCCCAACAGGGGTACAGGCGTACCCCAATTCATTTTTTGCAATTAGGAACTTATTTAGGTATGTCATCGATAATATGGGTATGGTAGTTTATTTTGGGTTATGTTATGTTGGTTTTGTTAAGGTGGGTTAAGTTTAGTAGCTTAGGTTAGCGAAAGGAAAATCTTGTTTACACGCCGTAGAATTGTGTTAATATTATCACCTGTTCTTTATTTTGAGTTTAGTTTTCGTTCATTTAGAACTTACAACGTTTAAAATAATTTTGTACATTTATTTGTTAAGAAACATAATTATTACACCTTTTATGAATTGTTACAACAGTTTTTGAAAAAAAATATTTTATTATGTAACACATATAATCACAGGTGTTACAGACCGATAGATCCTGAGATTGCCCCAACGCCATCTGGCCGCAGTTGGTGAAACTGCTTCCACCTGAGTGACGGTTGCGTGGTCAGCATTGCGTGCCACCAGGCCACGAACAGGCGTATTGGGGGCTTTCTCGACCGAGTATCCGTCACGTCTTTATTCACGTGACTCCTCAGTGTGTTTACGCCGAAAAGTGGGACTCCATCCGGGAACTGAACCCGGGACCACGCGGACATGAGTCCAACGCTCTAACCACTAGACTTATGAAAGATATTTTTTTATTTATTGTCTACGGTAATGCCAACCACGCTTATATTGTAAGACTCGCCGTGTTGTACAGATAAAAGAATGCTTCATAGCACTCTATATAGTCGACTCTGGACTTTTGTCTTCCTTGCCTCAATGTGAGCATTCTTTTGCACAACGGTACACTTTGCACATATTTGCCGAACAATAAAGTACTTGAAACAATTAGCCACATAGGTAAGCAGATAACCTTACAATAGAAATGCTATTGAAGTAATAACCTTTCTTATAGTCTGGCCCACAATGTAAAGAACGGTAGCTAACCTCGGGTGTCTGTGACATAAAATATACAGCAAAACATACGGATGGGGTACATTTGTACTCCCCTTGGGTATCCGAATGTTAAAGAAGTCATAAAATGAAATGAAAGGAAATTTAAATCAAGGTTTACGACATTGTTGAGAGTCAACATTCAAATGAATTTCGACATGTTATTTAGGATGGAACATGAAAGCTAACATGGTTTACGATATCTATTTTATGTGTGTAATAGGAACATAAATGAGTTTTGATGAGTGATGTAGTGGAGAATTTATCTGGTATATTTAGGTTCGTCTCTAAGATAAACAGAGCATTGTTCAAGATTACATATCATGATCAGTTTCAGAAGAACTAAGTTATCTTTTGTAGTTATCTTTATAATAAAGTGTTCCTTGGTTTTTGAAATTAAACTGCTTATATTTCTGTGGATATATTAAATGGATGGGATATTCTGTAGTAACAGGTATTTGAAACAGGTCTTTGAGATTGCTCGTGTAGTAACATTTTACCTCAACCCATGCAGTACGTAAATAAAAATAAAAAGCGGCCAATCTAACCTCATATACTTCTCATCGATTTCGGGAAATAAGATACCCCATTTATAGTTAAAACAGCGTGAGTTCGAATCTTGTTCATGTCGGCCATTTTGACAGTTTGTCCGTAGTTTTTTTCCGTACATCAGACGGATACCGGAATGATATCGGGAATTAAAGCCAAGGCCCTTTCCTTTCCTTTCCTTTCACTCTCTCACAGACAGTGATTTGTTGAAATGGGCAGGCTGTAGCTTTCGATACTGTTAAGCTGAGAAGTGTATGTTGTTGTTTTTATATGTCAAAAAAAAAAATGTGGAAACGAGTCTTCCGGGATATCATCAGACAACTGTCACTACATCTGGCGTATTATATAAGTTAGGCTTTATTATGCAGTTACGTTTTCTGTGAGGGAATAACATATATTAGTAGGGTATTGAAGATTCGCATTTGTCTTCTACACAAATGCTGTGTACACAGGATATCGATCAGCTCAGCTTTTTGGCTTAATGGATTGCTTGTCATTTTGTATTCCATGAGTTGGCGGGATCTATTCCCGATGGAAAGCCAGAACAAATATCAATCTGATAATCGACTCTTGACTTCCAATTTTAGATGTTTCTCTGCTAGATTAAAATAACTGCTACTAGTTTTGTCATAACAATTTAGTACAAGGTTAATGGCCTAACAAGAAGATAATTGATTACTGTAAGTAGGTAGATGTTTATTGTGTTTTTTGTTAGT
>JAGDQP010052178.1:0-13845 GCA_022664845.1 Lepisma saccharinum | reverse complement strand
TATCAGCTTATCCCATAAGTAATGTCGTATTTCTGCACCGTGAGGAAAAGAACGATAACTTACCTGAAACACTACCGTTAGTCAGGAAACTAGTCTCCATCGGACTCCATAATACTCTGCCACCTGTCAACCAGTTGTTGAATCCCCCGCTGAAAGAAGTCGCCAGTTTTGGAGGAAAAGAACTGGGTCATTGTTCGTCGCACGTCATCCTTATTTAGCAGTGTTTCGCGGGAAGGTGGTTTTGCAGAACGCGAAAAAGACTGTAGATGGTTGGTGCAAGATATGGTGAAAATGCCGTGTTGGGGAGTTTCACCCAGCCACATTCCTCGATCTTACGTTAGCACAGGTCCTTCTTGTCGTGTGTGTGGGCGCGCGTTATCACCGTGGATGAGCACACCGTTGCGATTAACCAGAGCAGACGTTTAGTCTGTAGACGTTCAAGCTGCTGATAGTAGACATTTGCGTTGATGGTCTGGTTACGTGACAAGAGCGCAAAATGGATTATCCCATGGATATCCCCAAACGCTCAACATCACTTTGCAGGGCTGGAAATACTAACAAACAAGGTATACTTTTGGGTAATGGGAAGAGACATGTTAATGTGGAAGAGGAAAATAACAGACTTGCACACATGGGGTGGAATGGAGCAGGAAATGAGAGTCAACTGTGATTGCCGTTTCGCGGGTTCCACGCATTTGTTGTCATCAAAGTGTTCTTGACTTCATCTACTCCACAACCCTGCTTGTCTACATCCACAATATCCACAAAGTATCAGATTTTGTTAAGTTTGAACCAGCTGGCGCTTGTTTGAACTATGCTCAGATTTTCTGATTTTATGTGGAATAGCTGTTGTGGTATATGCAAGATAGACAGCCTTTACCTTGTCGTTTAGAAGTAGATTACTGTTGAACCCTTGGCTGAACCATTCAGTGCAAAAACAGTGAACTAACTCAAACTGTTAAGAATGGACAAAATAGTTTAAGAAGGGTTGATTCGCGAAATATCTCTATTCAGAAATAGCTCAAATAATACTGAACTATCCGGAACGGTATGTTACCATATCTAACGAGACGGAACAAGAAGTTTCCAAATATTCACGAACCGGAATGACGTTCCGGCTCCTATGTATTTTGAGCCCTATCTGAGGCTTATTCCCGACATGTCATTACGTGAGCCGGAGTGCGTAAAGAGCGCAACAACTAGAAGTCACTGTACTCATATCCTAAATAAATTTCTGTTTACCTGCTTTCGCTAGCCTGCGTTACAGACAAAGGAAGTAAAAGAGTGGAATTACGTCGTTTCTGAAATTATGGATGTACGTCCTGTTTTAAAGAAGGTTTAATTAAAATACAAGAACTATTTTTTCAATTTGATGTTTTTTAGACAATTTGGCGATGAACGAGTAATGCATGAAAGGTGCAATCCGCTTGTGGATGATCGGAAGTTCAGTGCAACTACATAACAATCCAATCTCAGGTCGTTGAAGTTTGCGTATAGGCCCCTACGCAAGTAGAACAGCAACTGTTCGTAGTTAAAATGAGTTTCTCTTACTAAGATGATGGAACGTTGTTGGGATTATTTATATAAGCATTCTATAATAATTCTTGAAGTGAAAAATCTTTCCATTTTACCGATGAACCTACAAATACTTAACGAAGAGTAAGAAAAGAAAAGTATTGCCATCTTTCTTTAAGGCGAATTGAGAAAAAAACTTATTCTAGTTGGAGACGTTTAGAAATGGAAAATATAAAATTCTTGGATCGAAAAACTTTATAATTAAGTTCAGAATACTGAATGCACGTACCTGTTGTCATGTAATTCGTTTTTCTTGGTGGCTCTCGTTTTCGCCATTTAGCTCTACGATTTTGAAACCAGACTTGAACCCTGGACTCGCTGAGATGAAGTTTGAGTGCCAGTTCTTCTCTAGCGAAAACATCAGGATACGGTGCTCTCTCGAATGCTCGCTCCAGTTCTTCCAGTTGATATGCTGTGAAAGTAGTCCTGGAATAAAAAGTCATTTTATTTAGGTACTTCAGTGGAGAAAGATTGCAAGAGAGATCTATATATGCCGTATTTCGGCTTATCTGCACTTACATTTTGCGCTTGATTCAGCGCAGAAAGCTGCAATTAAAACAACTGTAGCTTTATATACAAAATATAATATTTAAATTACACTTTCATCAAAATTCGTTCAAAAATAGAAAATCTTTCACCTAATTATACTCTTAAGAATTGTATGACTAAAAGTGAAAGCTTGGGGCACTCATATACGCCATTAATATTATGTAATAGAAATCACAAATATTTACTAATCCATTTTTCATATAACTTTCTACATTTTATACAATGTTTCTTTTCATCGTGCCACACCTTTTCTCGATTTTTGAAAATTATAGAAAGACGAAAAGCAATTGAAAAGTATTGATGGTTATGGATCACAAAGTTAAAATTTTTTTAAAGAATTCAGCTCTAGCTGAATTATTTGAGGGCCCAGCTTATGACGTCATAATTCGCTTGCTGTTAAAATATTTAAGCTAAAAATGAATTCTTTACTACACCCTTAACTTTATATCACAACCATCATCGCGCCCGCTTTTCAAAATTTTAATATTGCTTTTCGTCTTTCTATAATTTTCAAAAATAAAAAGAAGTATTGTATTTACTTCTGTATTTACATCAGACACACACGTGTATGAAGTTTCAAGTCAATTGGTCAAGCAGAAATGAGAGAACATTTGAGTACAAGAGTTGAACGAGACAGAAAGTCGGTACAGGTCTTTCAACTTCCTTAGCTATCGGTAAGAAAACACTGGTGAATAAATAATTGTTACTGAACTCACCGAAAATTTGAAAATAGAGTTTAGGTTGAGTACAGGAATGAATCCAAAAATTGGTTTTGGGAGGAGTCCACGGGCTTCCCGGGAGAGGGTCCAAGGTGTGTCTGGTCACGAAATGTATATAAATTATGTATAATTACGCCTACTATACTAATTCTGTTTTAAACTCTGATTTGTGGGTGCCTTAATGTGAATCTGAATACGAATAGAGAAATATCTAACAAGGAGTCGGTCAATGAGATCATTACAGAACCTATCCTGAAATAGAGAGGTAATGTACAAAAAAATTAGCTGCCCGTATTAACTGCAAGGTACGGTACGGTATTATAGGAGCTGGAATATTGGTCGAAGTGTACAATGCGATTCCTCATTGTCAAATAATGGACATTACGCAATAGGCAAACGTAGAAATCCCACCTAAGTTACGTGTTTCAACCACGAATTTTGGTCAAATAAATTTATTGATATATGTTACTTCATTGTCTCTTTTGATGATCCATAATTTGTGACGATGAGCCACCACGCTTGGGTTAATCTAGCTGCGAAACTACGCATGTTTAGACATTGCTTCAAAGGAACTATTTATTGTTCAATCCTGAGAAATTTAATAGTCTATTTGATTTTTGACTATCGCTTTGGTAATACTCTGTGTGTTTGTAAGAAAACTATTAATAATTTCCTTTCTTTCTTTCGGTTGGAACATAACATTTCTGTAACATATTTATTATCGTTTATAAGTCTAGTTTACTGTATATTCGTTTATTTGCATTTATGGGCTCTACTGTTAATACATTCAGAGCCTGTCAGAAATACTGACCATGATGATATTTATAGCGGGTAGGAAAATGAAAAAGGTACATTTCCTGATACAGCAATGGACTAAAGTTTTGACACATAACTTTAGATAATATTTCTCAAATTCGCAGAGATATTTCCCCGTGTTTGACTCTATTGTAATAACAAAATTAAAATAAGCATGAATTATTCCAGTTGAGCTATAAAAACATTGCTCTCCAGAATAAAAGGAGGGAACTATGCAACTTGGTGGGATTTTTGGACTTTATTTATTTTCCCGAAAGTTTTATTATTATTATTATTATCACCCACTTTAAGCTTCAAATTTTAAAACAATATTTTCCACAAAGGTGCGTTACTTGATTGTGCATATCGCTGCAAGTCAACAAATATGTACGGTATTTGACTATATTTAATTTTGGAAGAAGAAAAGTCTGACATAAATATGCGTCAAAGATTTGTTCATAGCTGTACGTGACTCGCTCATTGTCTTATAAATGAAGATGTCTGTGAAGCTGGCCCGACCCACATAGTTTTTTTTATATCATGCCACATCATTTCTAATTCGTTAGTAACGAAATCATTAGTAACAGAATTATAACAAATATATTAGAAAAACAGTTTGGATCAGGCCAACTTAATGTTCATCCGCTGGCCCGACACACAGAGTCATTTTTTTAAAAAATAACAAACAGGATAGTTTTTAGAAATTAACACAAAAAATGACAGTCGCCGTGACTGGAACTCGAACCCGGATCTCCCAGCTGCTGGTTATATACTGTTCGTTACGGCGTTACACCACTATGGCTGTAACGGACAGCATACCCAACCGATAACTGGGAGATGCGGGTTCGAGCCCCCGTCACGGCGGCTGCTAATTTTCTCCGTCAATTTCAACATTTTCCATATACACATAGAAGGTACTCTTGTGAAAATGTATTAACAATTATATAGTTTGTAATTTGTTATAAGTTAGTAACCATTAGTAACGATAACAAAGTAGGTAATAACTGAATAATAATAAAGATATTACCCTAGGGCCTATACTGGTCTAATATCGCGGATAGCGAACTTTGTTGGCGTTCTGACTGAACACTGATCTACATTGGCGTTGTACGATATTCCGACCTTCAAAGCTACTCCTGGAACATGAGAAACGTTTGTACTTCATCCAGAAAACGTACAAAAAACTTGGTAGATTAAATTATGACGTTCGGAAAAATATTACTGTTTATAAATTATAAGACGTCATTGAAGATATATAAAACTGCTACAGGTCTCGTCAAAGTCATTCTGTAATGAAATGCGCGTCAATGCCAGCACACTTCATGTCTGAGTTTCATGAAATGCATATTTGACGTATTACTCTTCAAGGTAGGATCCGTGGTTGAGTGGATAAGACAACGGGCAATAAATCACAAGATCGCAAGTTCAAACACCGTCGCAGACAAGTAAGAACATTTTCAACTATAGTTGAAGCCTAGAAGATACACGCGCAATAAAATAAATACAGATATAATCAAGATCACATTTTTTTCTAAAACTACTGCAAAAATATACGTAATTCCGTTTATTAAAACAGCAAAATCCTCTCAGCGATCAATATCGGAATATCAGCAAAAGTGTTTGGCATTCGATACTGACCGATGTTGGATAACATCGTTCGACATCGCGAACTGTCAGTTTCAAATATTGGGCAATATTGATGTGCTACTGGGGTAGAAAGGCAGAGGTGTTCGCAAGGTTCAACCTCGACCTAATTTAACCTCGACCTCAAAACTGGTCGAGGTTGTGGTTGAAATTCGAATGCGAGGTTGAGGTTGAGTGAGATCAAGGTCGAAGTCCAGTCCCGATGTCGAGGTTAAGCGAGGTCGGGTCAAAATGTACACCTATGTAGAAAAGTAACTTGGGTCTGGCAGCTTCGTGTTGCTCGACTCCCACAGTACCGTTAGTACTTACTTACTCTACGGCTTACGAAACTTGCAAGTTCATCGCCGCAGTAACAAACGTTCCCCATAGGATTCTATCCTGGGTAAGATCAAGCTAGTATCGTACCGTTAGTAACGAAAACAAAATCGTTAATAACGGCAAAATTCAGTTTCTGCTAATGAATGTGCTGTAGGTTTCATATTTATGTGTCCCGTATTTTGTAAATTTTATTTTTTCTACCGAGACGTTACCATGGTACACATTTAACATGTTTTAGAGCAGCTACCTCCGTCAGTAGGCCCTACTTAGCTTCTTCCCTATCCTTTTCAGTGCCTAATAAAACGAGTGGCACAAGTTGCAGAGAAAGAGTATTTATGATTCTTAAGTGGACAAACTTCCCGACCGTAATGAGAAGTCGAAAATAAAAATAATAAGAATTAAAGACTGCTTAAATTTGGCCTAAAGCTCAAGTTTGAAGAAAATCGAGGGCTGGGACAAAGATGCCTAAAGACCACAAACAAAATTTAATAAAGAAATCAAGAACTGCGACTATAAAATTCCTACAATGAAATTAGTTCAAGATGACGTAGATATACTTAAGAGAACAAAAAACTTTCTTACGATAGGCATTAACAGAAGTGTTCGTGCGCAACTGAAGACTTCAGAGCTTTACTCCGATTTGTCAATTCTTGGTAGAATACAAAGAAAGCTTCAAGCAAGATATATTTTCTCTAATAAGTAGTCCAATACGTTGCCGGATCCAGGATTTTCGTGAGGGGAGGGGGCGCAGGTGGAATAGACCAGGGTCATTTTCGATATTTCCCACTAAATGAATTTTAAGTATATGCAAATTGATCATACTTGTAAGTTTTATCATAAAATATAACACCGGTATTCCAAAAGATTGATATTTATAGATAAATTAGATTTGTCCCGAAACAAGCAGAAGCTTTTTCTGAGATAAATTGTTGAAATAATGGTTTAAAAACACCTTTTCATAGAGGAGGAGCCGCGCACACCCTCGCTGGATCCGCAACTAGGTCAATATCCAAATTTGTCTAATACGTTAGATTTCCTGTTGTTGGCAAAGGAGAGAGCACAATAATTTTTCTGTCTGTTCAGTGCAACACCCGGAAACGGCAGCTCGCAATACGGAGGAAGGAGAGGATTGAACATGGAAGACACCCGAATAAAAGGTTGTTCGTGTGAAAGCAGCCAACCGAATGACGACCATCCGAGCGTTCAGCCAAAGAGGCGCACACTCGGATCGTGTGTATGCAGACTAAATGAATTTTTAACTTCCCCGACTAGGGGGAGGGAGGGGGGGGGGGGGGTCATTTAAGACGTAAGTCCTCAGTCAACTGGCAGAAATAGACTGACAATCAAGATACTGAAAAGGCTGTTAAGATTGAATTTGAATTTATATTTGCGTATGAATAGGCTTATAGAGACATAGCTATGGAATTAACTCTAAAAGTTTTTTTCCCTCTAATTTCAAAGCAGTTGTATGCCATTAATATATTAACACTATTTTTCACTTCCTTTATCGTAGCCTTCAATATTTATTGTATTTCGTTGTACCTGATGGTGACTCCGTAGATGCAACCTGTGCTGCAAAAACAAGACAACAGGAGGTGGGGAATGGGAACTGTTTTGTTGTTGACATTTTGACGATCATAATAAATGATGTCTCAGATCGAATATATGACAAGGTGTTAATGGACACGTGTCTTTCTTTTTTTATATATAAAAAAACCTAATATATAGAATATCTTAAAAGTAGGAATAGAGGAGCACTCATATACAACAAACAACAACACCATATGGTTCTCGACTACTTTTTTTACGTTTTAAATTGCCACCCTAGGAGAAAATTGTGTGAGTCGGAGAATGGGGGAGTTCTCTGCGGTGAATGAACACATATGGTTGAATGAGCAGGCGCTTAATTAAGGCAACATATGTGATTTACACAATTAATCTTTTTTTTTAAATGATAATAATTATTGTTTCAATTATATTAGTGGTCTATAGCATAAAGGGGATTCACACTTTTGAATTAGTGTTTAATTTGATATTTTTTTTTGTAAGTTTAGGAACATACCTGGTAGCTATGCAATGCAAATTATTATTATTACTATTATTATTGTAAGTCCTAGTTTCAGTTTGTTTTCGTTTTTTGAATGTTGCAGTGTTGTTCTTGAGGTGAATTTAGACATATTTTGATGATGTCTGATACATTTCTTTAAGTAAGAGACGTTTATTTTACTATTTGCACTCAAATCTGTAATTTAATGTATTTTTAAGTGTGGTAAAGGTATATTCTTAATATTTTCCAGCTTATTTACGTCCGCGTTCACTCTGCGCGAAGAATCAGGTGTTTGTTGTTTTTCATTTATTCGTCTTTTAAATGGCGGAATTAAGGCATAACCTAAAAGAAAGAAAAGTAACAAAACAATGATGTTATATTCTCTCCTCAATCTCTAACTTATGAAATTAGCCGTAGGAGACCGGTATCGAACTAACCTAGCATATGTGTAATTGCAAAAAGTGGCATGTTTAAAATTTTCGTAATTCGGAGTAAGAACACGTTTGCCTTCCTCCATATCTTCCAGGATATTTAAAATATAATTAAGAACATCAAGAAAACCTGCTTCACTCACATTTAAATTCCGGCGCAAGGTGTGAAAATACGACAAATACTTGACAAAAAATCTTACTCTTTGTTGTGCACAACATGGCAGAATAGAATGATCTTCTTCCAACATAGACATAAATATTTATGTCTACTCTCATAAGATCGTACGTTTGTGTTTCTTACCTCTTGTTACTCAACACGGAGAATTTAATTCCTGTTTGCTTTTCTGTGTTATAAATAATGATGTACAGTCAGTTTTATAGTATATGGCCGATTGAAAGAATTTTCCAAAATCCGGAAGTTGCACAAAATGGCAACATCGAGGTAATACTTGTACATGCGATAAACACAACATAAGAAAAGTTTATTTTAAATCTATATTGAATGTAATCTCAGTAATTTAGAAAATACACTACTGTCGGACAGTTTCTATGAATCTGAGTGTATATAATACTAAGTAGCAAACGCTACATCTAATGTTACAGCAATAGAAGAATCTTCCATAAGACTGAATTATTGATACAATAATAGAGTATCATATTGCAGAATGATTACATATTTTCTTTTAAAGTTAATTTCTCTCTTTAAAGTGTGCTATGGTTCAGGAAAGACACAATGACGAGTTGAAAATATTGCTAACTTACTTAAATAAGCTATTCTGTGGCTGAGGCATCGAGGATCTTACATACGATATAATAAAGTCTACTAAACCATCATTTACATGCTACAGGTAAGCTTACTATAATTTAAAGAGTCGTTTCAAGAGTTTTGAAGCCTTCTAACTCCATTAAAGTAATACAGTTCAGTAAAATTTTCGGTGTAAAATCCACATTTTTGTCATTCTTTTCTCTCTCTCTCTTTCTTTCTTTCTTTCTTAATTTCTTTTATTCTTTCTTTCTCTTCATTTTAAGTTGAAAGTAAGTAGTAGAAGTGCATCTGTTTACTGAGGAGAATTCCTGCGCTTATAAAAATAAAATGTGAAACACTTTTACAAATACGATATACTTGCTTATCAAAATTGAACTGAAAAAAATTACATTATTTTATTATTTATAAAGGAACTAGGTAGCCCTATAAGCCCATCTATACGAACCTAAAGAGAAACACACTTCGTTCTCAGCTGTAACATGATAGCAGTCGGATTAATAGAAAATGAGTTACGAAATATGAACCCTCAAGCTTTTTATAGTTGACCCTCTTCTGCTTTATTTCCTATTGCAATTTAAAAAAATTATACGTACTTGAAGATTTTTCAATATTTCATTTTTTAAACTTTTTTTTTTCTTTCGAAAGGAAACCGTTTTGCGCTACCACCAGCGCTCTTCGGATTCCCGCTCCCTCTAAATAAAATATTAAATTTAACGAAAATTTTTCGATTTTTCGAAATTATACCATTTCCAATTGTCACGATCTTGAATTTCGGAATTAAAGGGTAGATCCTCTCCCACTTCAAAATGAAATTCCACACCCTTCAGATATAAAACGTAAGGAAAATCGGATATTTTTTCGGCAATGAAGAAATTTTGAGCTGATGTCATTTAAGATGTCATTACTCTATACTAGTAGGTAAGATTTGGCATTTACAAATCCAGACTCTATCTTGAAATTTTACGAGCTATTTCCTGGATATCATCAGGGAACTGACGTGGTGATATTGAGACTATTGTGCAGTTCTGAGTTCTGTAGACCTGTGAGAGGGGTCTAGGCTAGCGCGCGGGCTGAAGTAGGAAGAGCACAAGCAATCAGACTTAGAAAATACACTACCTATCCCGCATTGGCTATTAAAAGTGCCTTCCCCACCCATGATCACGCTACGACTCCTCTCTCGCGGCTACAGAACTCAGAACTAGACATTACATACAACAAATTCCACTTTGGGGTTCCAACAACTTCAAACATCCACTTTAGTTTAGTCTATCACCAATCGGTTTAGGCTCTGTTAAGAATTTTATTAATTTCTAACTTAGGTGCGAATCAAACGAAAGAATTAGATTATCGCTTATTTCTTCGTTTCTCTTTTTCTTTAGTTATGAACCCGGAAGTTGCTTTCAAGCTGTTCTCTATTCCTCTCCCTTTCTTCTACGTTCTAAGAAAAAAAAAAACATTGGCGATGTGTGGGCTGCATAAGAGATAGGCTATTTGATATTTAAAAATAACTGCTACTGGAGATGCTAAAATACCCCGCCTCGGGTCAAAAGTTTGCGACTACATACACATAGTATTTTTCAGTGATAAACATGTAAACCGTGGTGCAGATTAGTCCAATGGTGTGGATCTGTATACCATGACATACGCATACAGAGACAGCTATTGAGACAGGATAATTTACATCTTTTCTCTGCTTAAAATATTTCAATCATCTGTTTCCTTCAATTAATTATTTTCTATTCAAATGATCACACTTTTGTATTTTAGTAAATTTTGCTGTCTACTTACATTTATTTTATTTTCTGAATTTTACTATACCGGAAGGAGAGTTGATGGACTCATAAGGCTACGCATGAAAAGTGGAAGTATCAATTTTATGAACAAACAATACAAAATGCTTTTGTTTTGTTTATTTAATATTCAGTCTATTTTTTCACAAATTATTTTTGTTTTACTTATTTTTTTTTCTTTGTCTAAAAGTGTACTCTTTGTCTAAATATGAATGTTTCTTTAACATTTTCCTTATACCCGTATAAAAGGCCATGTTTGTCTATACAGTACACTAAACCATGGAATATTTTCCACTTAAAACTATTATAGGTCCCGCTTGTATGACATTAATTTCACCTTTCACTCGATAGATGGCACTTCCTTGTCACCTTGTCTACATGATCTTGGGTCATAGATCTGCACGCGAACACTCATCACCGCCAAGGCAAATTAATAGCAACAAAACCAGCATAAATAGAGAAGCTAAATTATTTTCAAGGATCTACCGCTATTTATGGAGTACTATCCGTCCATGAATTAAAAGTTTCGAATCCTGCGTGTGAAAAAGGAATCTAATAATTTAAATGAAGTTATTAAGGAGAGTTGACTCCACGAACTGTTGAATAGGGGAGTCTTCAATTTCCGGTCTCTGTATTTTAACCCTAATTAAAACACATGTTCCACGTCAGCACGTAGTATATTTAAACTCCTAACAAGAATCATTGATAATTCAGTTTTTGGATCCGATAACAATGATGAAGATGACTCTTTCTTTTCTTTCCGACTGGACAAGCGTTTTATTGTTTGATTGCTGCAACAATGGTAAATCATTCCATTTTTCTTCTTTTTCAGGGCCGGTTAAAGAACGCGTCTTATCGCAATGACACGCATTTATATAGTGGTTCATCTGTTCAACCCTCTCCTTCTCGTGCTCCGTAGTGTCATCTGGTGGATTGCATGTATCAATTGCATTCAAGCAGAACATCCACCGAGAGGGTGCATCTAAATTAGAATTTTATGGTGTTACATATTAATATGACGTTTTGTAGCGGTAGCAAATTAAAGGGCTATTATTTGAGGATTCCGTGAAAGTTTATTTTGTAATGATTCAAGGAGGCAGACACGTGTAGTTTCCGATGGATACAGAGTTATATTCCTCGATTTGTACCCATTGAAATAGGAAAACACTTTCGCTTCCCTAGTAATATTCCTTTTAAGTTTAATGAATCATATCTCGTTAGCGACCTAGCTCAGCAGAAACTGCTCTCCTCATATCTGGTAGGTTCCGGGTTCAACCATTCTTGCTCAGATTTTAATTTCCTTTTGTTGAACATATAAATATTGGGTGTTACAACTATCGGGAATCAAAACCGGATCTTCCAATTCGCAGCCAAGAGCTGCAAAAATTGCGCTGTTGCCGTCACTAATTGAGTGCACTCAATCACTGCAGTAAAAAAAAATCAACATTTTCACTCAGGTATTTCTTGGTTTTGTTCAGTAGGTTACAAGATGAATTGGACCTTGAAACAAGGCCAAGGGTGTTATCTTTCCTAATCCTTTTTCCGGGTTGTGGAAGTTATGTCGTGATTGCCTCCGACTTTAAAACGCTGTAAATGTCTTAAATATAAAAGTCCGCTCATTTATCATTTTTGTCAAACAAATCGTAGGTGCTCAACTTCAAGAAAGCGGTCCTTGTGTAGTTTGACTTCACCCCTCACATGATTTCAGCCTCGCCCCATGAGAGTGAGGGCCAAGCTGTAATGTGAGGATGTCAAAATTGAAACGTCAGGGTAAAGCAAAGTGAAGATGTGAAGGTGAACGAGGGTGGGAACGAAGAGAAAATGCGATGGCAAGGAAGATAAAAATGAACACACAAAGGCTTCCTCATAAAGCTATAATATGGAAAAATTCCCATTTCTGTAATAAAGTAAAATCTTTTGTAGGAAACTAGTTTAGTATGTTGATAATAGGTGTGTCAAAATTGTTATTGCAGTTTTAAATTTCAATAGCTCCAACTGTTTAAAGCAGTTTGGAATAAACAACATTTGGAAATGTATTAATAAGTACGATAAGTTTGGGTGAATCCGTGCGATCCGATCACTGTAAGCTTATACTATTCCTACTTTCAAAATTTGCAAGAAAGAAACAAAGTCAAAGAGATATTTGGTTGTCACAAAACGTTCTTACAAAGAGTTGGTGACTTTGCAGATTGGGTGAATATGGTTTCGTAGCGAAATAATTAGAAATAAAGGAATGAAAATTTTGTTATAGTAATTGAAAAGAGACATTAGCCTGTAAGTGTTTATTATAGCTTTTCTCGTCATAGTAGTAGTTGTATTAACAAAATCAGAAAGAATATTTTTCTCTTTATACACATTTTGGTTCGAGATATCTGGTTTCGCCCCTGCAGGTTGAAACAAATGAGAGGCAGTGTTCATACAACTTTTCGATTTTTTGACGTTTTTTTTATTGTTAGATGGTCATTTTCAACATTTTGGGACACATTGTATGATTCGTGCTATATTTGTTGCTAAAAACAATAACTCACCTGGTTTTCTTCTTCTTAACACCATTGGTGTCATTTTTCTTTTTAGAGTCAGATTTTTTGGGTGCTTGTTCTACAGGAACTGCAAAGAATAAGAAGACAACGATAAGAAAATATCAAAGGTCATGCAATAAATGGTTTTTAGGATCCAACAATGATGCAAGTTTATTAAAAACCCGTTAATAATAGTAATGTAGACAGGATATTTCTGTGATGCCAAAAGTAGAATTGATTCTGAGCTATAACAATAATAATTTAAATAAAATATAGATTTTTAAATACTTTATAACAACCACGCTCACGCTTTTATATTAACTGTATTAGAAAATAGGATATATCATTTTACATTATGAGTAAAAAATAACATATTTACTCGAATGTAAAGCGCACCCTAATTTTGAAGGCTTTTATGTATATATTATTAAACCCTTCAAAATTGGGGTGTATTATTACCTATAACTACTTTAAATGGCAAGAGATTTGTGTTATGATATTTTACACATAATAATTTTACATACAATTGTATTTATTAAAATGCAGTAAACTGTTAGACAAGATAGTTGGAAGTTTCTATTAATAACAATGCCTACAAAAATACGTTATCTGTAGTATTCGCCAAATCGCCAACATATCAAGGTAAACCAAAATTAAAAGCGCGCGAAGCGAGGAAGGAGGTAAGCCGAATG
>JAGDQP010052177.1:1012-13846 GCA_022664845.1 Lepisma saccharinum | reverse complement strand
TCTCATGAAACTAATTGTTGTAACTACCATCAGAAACGAGATAAGTGCTCGAAATGCCACAAACGCACTATTTTCGTACAACTTCTGAATAGAGATAGAGGAGTAACTTGGGCTATTTATAATATAGATGGAAGATCTATATATCTTTAGAAAGGAAATTTTATTGTTAAAATGTTATGTAATAGATATCATCACGCTATGTGCAAGGTAGAAAGGCACAGGAGTGAAAATGTGATGTAATGTTACGTACGGCAGCCATTTTGAAGGTTTTGTCCGATTTTGAAAAAGTTATACAGCACACTGGAGTTGCCTCAAAACCATTTAAATCTCTTCTGTTGCAATTCGTTTCAGATTCGACCTTTTTCTCTCGTATATTACCCCCACTAATATTCAATACACATGGTGATCCTTGAAGTTGAAGTATTCTACATGAAACAAGAAAAACAGTATAGCAAGTATTTTGTGGAAATTAAAGGATGTGCTAAAAAGTGTAGTTGTATTTGTTGCGTTTGCGTCTATTATTCGAAAGGTCCGTAGTTCGATACCGGCACATTGCAGGATTTCTTTTCACATCGACTTGAAATTTACAAGGTTTTCCAATTAGATTCCCTTTGAAAAAGGGATAAAAAAATGAAATATAGAAATTTGATGGGGATTTTGAATAAGAACAAACTGCTTATTTATGACAACTATTTAATTGGATTTTGATAATTTTATCCAGTAAATTTCCCTTCATATATTTCTTTCTCCCTCTCATGTAGACGCAATTAATGGAATTGAAAATAAATCTGAAAGAAAGAGAGAGAACGAGCATAATTGGCTGACATTGAGTGTGTTCATAAACAAATTGTAAACCAATTGAACATTTTTTAAAATAATTTTCCCGTTCTCTCTCTTCTCTCTCTTCTCTCTCTTCTCTCTCTTCTCTCTCTCTCTGTGTGTGTATGTGCCTCTGCTTTCGTTTATTTATTTCCCTCTGTTTCAACTGTTGTTAGAAATTTATGTCAGCGTGAGGACCTATGTGTAAATTACATATTTTCTTAATTTCTGTAAGTTTAGTATACCTGTTGATGCAAAAATTCTCCAGATGACGAAAACCATTTTTTGAATCTTACCCTATTTGGAAGAAGGAAGGAGATTCCTGGAATGATATACATTACTGGTTTTATTTGAAGTCAGGTTGGTGGTCTACCTGAAAGTACTCATGTAAATTAAAAATACATGGTGAGAAAGTAATGAATTTGCCATTTCCTTAATGGTAGGAATTTATAAACGTGACCACACAACACATCCCCCACCGATTTTCGTGTACATAGCTATCAAGGAGTATATAATTTTGGTAAGTTGTTGATGCGGCATATAAAGCGGTTTAGAGAAAACTAATTTTAAAGATTTTCTTGCTCCATAGCACGATATACGAAATTATTTTTTTCAACACTTATTCAAGCAAAGTGATTAAAGCCTCTGGTTGACATTCAACGGAACGCTTGTTTGAACATCCCACGAGGCTGTTTTCTTGTTTTTATCTTTGTTAATTCTACAGTAAAGAAACGAAAATTATATTGTCTCTATTTACTAATACATAGAATTTAGCGTCACGTATTGTGGGCAATATGGAAAGTACAAATATATAATATAACAACAAGATAATTTATTAACGATGACGTTTAACCTAATTGTTTTAGACATTTTCAAGTCAAACTAACGCAGACACTCTCCTACATGCTTGTACAGAATGTAAACATGCAGGTTGCAAATACAGCTATGAATTTTTACCATTTTACCATGAAAATATTTTGTGGGTTACAAGTGAACATTTACCAGAAATAACAGCATAAAAATAAACATAGCACAAAAACATCAACAATAACCAAACGAGATTTATGTGTTGTTCATATGTGATTAAAATAATTTGATGATATTTCGCTACGAATTATCAAGATTCCCACAGTCGTTGTCATTTAAATTGTGGGAGAACCAACAAATTTTGTAAACTTCTCTTACAACCCTATATGTGAAATCTTTCCCACCTTCTGACCACTTAAGTGAATTTTCACAGATGTTATGGTTTTGTTCAATAGCATGTGCTGACAATCCGGATTTCTTCTCGCTCGTACGGATATATCGCAAATGTTCTCTGAATCTCTGTCACTTTGTCTGTCTAAAGTAATTTTGTTTGCAGCTGCAAGTGATCTTATAGACGCCAGAATTGAGCAGTGGATCGCTAAAATACTTTTTATGGCCGCTTAAAATTGAACTTTTTTTTTCCCAGGATGTGGTACTACTTCATTAAGCTTCTAATTTTCCCCGTAATCTTCGGAATATTAGGAAATGGAAATCTCTTCAGCTTCGCGAACGAATTGTTTGGGTTTGCTTAAGTCTTGCTTTATTTTCTCCTTGTCAATGATATCTTCAGTAAATCCGTTTTTGATGGCTAATGTGCTCAGAGTGGATTTCTTCTTTGTCCAGTCCTGGGAAATGCTACATTAGCTCAACGCCCATTTAACAAAATTATACCAGATGTTGAATTTTTGCTGCTGTGTGTGGTTGGATGACACATGAATGTATATTGAACCAGAAGTGGGTTTTCGATAAATTTTGGTTTGAAATATATTTTGTCGTGACGGGTGACCGAAAGGTCTACAAAATTGAGGCCGTTTATATTTTCTTTCTCTTATTTCAATCAACATCTGGTATAATTTTGTAAAAAGGGGCTTGAGCTTGTGTAGCATTTCCCAGGACTGGACAAAGGAGAAAACCACTCTGAGCACATTAGCCATCAAAAACGGATTTACTGAAGATATCATTGACAAAGCAGAAAAGAAAGCAAGACTTAAGCAACCCCAAACTCGCTCGCGAAGCTGAAGAGAGTTCCATTTCCTAACATTCCGAAGATTACGAGGAAAATTAGAAGATTAATGAAGAAGTACCACATCCATAAAAAGTATTTTAGCGACCCACTGCTCAATTCTGGTGTCTATAAGATCACTTGCAGCTGCAAACAAAATTACTTTAGACAAAGAAAGTGACACATACGAAAGAGATTCAGAGAACATTTGCGATATATCAGTCGGAGCGAAAAGAAATCTTGATTGTCAGCACATGCTATTGAACAAAACCATAACATCTGTGAAAATTCACTTAAGTGGTTAGAAGGTGGTAAAGATTTCACAGATAGGGTTGTAAGAGAAGATTACAAAATTTGTTGGTTCTCCCACAATTTAAATGACAACGACTGTGGGAATCTTGATAATTCGTAGCGAAATATCATCAAATTATTTTAATCACATATGAACAACACATAATTCTCGTTTGGTTATTGTTGATGTTTTTGTGGTATGTTTCTTTTCCACGCTATTATTTTTGGTAAATGTTCACTTCTAACCCAAAAAATATTTTCATGTGTTCTTTTGGTAAAAATATCATAGCTGCATTAGCAACCTGCATGTTTACATTCTGTACAAGCATGTAGGAGAGTGTCTGTGCTAGTTTGACTTGAAAAAACCCAAAACAATTAGGGCGTAACGTCGTCGTTAATAAATTATCTTGTTATATTATATATTTGTAGTTTTCACATTGCGTCTATTGTTAATGCTTAATATTTACGTTTTTAACCTACAAAGGCGTTAATGACTAATCATATTATTCAGTGCTCATACATAATCCTGGATGATAGTTTTCGTAGAAACCAAATAAGCAATAAGTCTTTTGCATCTTACTCATCGTATGAAAGCCAGCCACGCTTTGCAGCGTCCGTAGGGAGCGCGGATGGGAACATTGACTACAGCAGACACTGGTGGAGGCACGATGAAGCTGGTCAATGGATACCGCGGTAGCAATAGATCGGGATGGCATGCATACTACCATGTTTTTGTATGTGGGAATCCCCGGCGACAGCGAAGCGATGTGCCTAGTACCAGTAGTACTCGTGCCAGGTTGAATGGGGCAGGTGACTGAAGGCTGAGGAAACCGTAGATGAAGTGTATCTTTGGTAAGATAAGAGAAAATGAATTGTATGGGCGGTAACACCACTTTGGCTTACGCCCTTCCCGAGAGTGTATCTTTGAGTGTACAGCACAGACATAGGGGACCTCGAGGAGAAACTTGTGGACCTTCTTCGGAGCTCCATTGGATTGGGAACCCGAGAGTGGCCGTCGAAGAGAAGCTTAGAGCAGCGATGTACCTGATGCCTGAAGCAACCACGCCAAGTTGAATGGGTGTATCAGCAGCAGCGGGTCAGTTGTTACCGCGGTAGCAACAGCACGGGGTGGCATGCATACTGCCATGTTTTTGTATGTGGGAAACCCCGCCAACAGTGAAGCGACGCACCCAGTACCTGCGGCAGCTGAGGTAACATACATATTTCACACTTGCTCTGTAGTTCGCCCCCTCCCCGGTCGCTCTTGTAGATATTCTACCCAACTAATCAATTCATACCAATACCAATTAAACCTATCAACCTGGTTAACTCATACCTGTAGTAACTTATGTGTAGTGGGTTTTCCCTGCGTCACCGGTTTTTTTCCTCTTCCAAAGTTACTTCTTTGTTCTTCCCTATCGATTAATTTCGCCTTCTTTCTCGATCTCCGATGTAGAGGTAAATGTCTTCGGTTAGAAACCTCTAGAATTACCTTATTCCCATGCTTTACTGTAGTTTCTTCTTAACAGCATGCTTGGAGGATCACGGTATTATGGTTGGTGATCCACTCACTGGGGCGTTCCTTGGAGGGGCCCGACTAGCTTAGTGTTTCTGTTTCATTCACAGGGTGTTTTCAAATCATAAGCTGGAATTCACACTTGATTGGCATCTAATAAACTTCTCTTCGATCACAAAACTTAATGTATACGACATGTTGGTGAAAGGTTTAGGGAAGATCGTGATGCAGTGACGGAATGTATTTTAACGCGATTCCCTCAAGAAGAAAATATCTTGATTACTTTCAGATAAATATGAACAGTTTTCTAAATGTTTGATAAAATACCTAGGTATATTACTTTAAAAAGTACACTTTCATTTTGTATAGAGACTGTGTACTTCTTTCCGTTTTACATGACATGATTTCATTTGCACGCATTATGGATTAAAAATAATCTCTTGAAATTGCAATAATGCACATTTTCTGATACTTTTGCGATCTTATGCTCAAAGTTCATACCAAAACATCTACTTTTTCTTAGCAAAGTTTGAATAAGTGACACGATGAATGTCCGCCAGTCGTCGCTCTATTTTAGTAGCAGACACGTGTTTTAAACACTGATTTTTTGTTTATTTCGTTGATTAACTGTTATCGGTTGAAAAAAGTACGTTTAATTTTAAACCATATTTCAACAAAGACTTGATATCGTACGTGAATTCAAGTATTATTTTCAACTATGGTATAGATTTAGTTTCACAGGAATCTTTCAAATTTAATGGAATAAAGTTAATTGAAAGTTAATTAGAAGTTAATTGAATGCCATTAACTATTATTTTGTGTTCTCTTTTGAATGTTAACAACAAGTTAATTTTTATCTATATAATAATGAAAACTTGATTTCGTTGATAGGAAATTAATGTCACGTGTTTTTAACTGTTATATGGAGCTATGCCATAGATTACGCTTCATATGTGTTTTTTCAAGTTAATCGCATAAAGATTGTAGTTAAAAGCGAATAGACTGAAATTCACTATAATATGTTTATTGTGATTTCATTTGTATGTTGAAAACAGATTGAATGTTAAACTATATTTCAACGAACATTTAATTTCGTTGATAGGGAGATAATGTGACATCCTTTCAACTATGACATAGCTTTCGCTATATAAGCATTTTTCTAAGGCGACATATTACCCTTATTGAGAAATACAAGTTTAATAGTATAGTCTTTTCGAAAAGTACGAAATATTTTCACCGTCTTTTCAATGAAATTTCACCGCTGAGTACATGATTGTTCAGATGGCCTAATTTTCAGAAACGTTTATTAGTATTTGATTTAATGGTATTTTCCTTGACTTTTTCAACTATATTTCACCGTTAATTAAACGGTTTATTAACGTTTCGATAATACGTTTTTTCATCGTTCTCTTTTGACTTTGAATGTAACGTTTATTTTAAATGTCCATTTTAATCTCTTTTCAAACATTATTAAACGTAGGATAACCCGTTGAATAGATGGACATATGCTCGAACAACGTTAAACATTTGTTTATAAAACAGTGTTTTCATCGTCCACTTGTTGAAGATGAGAACTACGTTCATTCTTATTCTTACCCCATGAACAAAATGCCTCCACATGATAGGGGACTAATTTGTTGGCGACTGCCTTCAAGCGGTAAGTCTTTATTTAAGATAAAGAATCCGTAACATAAAACGAATAGTAAAAGATTAGTGACTGAAGGCGATTCCGTAGCAGACTGGTTAGCTTGACGAGCTACAAACGGCGAATGCAAAAAGTATGATCTTCGAACCCCACATGAGACAGTTGAAAGAAATAAACATATCATCATGAAAGCAACGGACAAAGTCTAACAAGGCTCTGTTTTGGCCAAATGTAAAAGGTTGAAATGGTGCTTATAAACAACGTTAAAGAAACCTTTCTAAAATACGTTTGTTCAACGTCTACTTCTTGACGATGAACACTACGTTTATTCTAAACGTTGATCAATCTGTTTCTCAGTCATTATTCGATGTCGAATAAACCGTTGAACAGGCTGACATTCTGGTACATATACAACAGTTAAATAACGTTTCGATATTAACGTATAATTCACGTATTTTCGACGTACTACTGGGGTATCATTCTGCTACAACGACTCAGGAACAAAATGCACTTCGCAGTACTTATTGTAGAGGAAGAAAATTTTTATTTCATTTTCTTTAAAACGATTTCATATAGCACCAACGATTTGTCAGAATTGAAGAGTACAGGGAAAGAAGGGAGAATGTCCAGTAAAAAAAAGAGTTTGCACTTGTGTTAAGTACCGGTAGTGCTTAATAACAGTATTAAATACATAGGAGTAAATGTGAGAATTAGAATTTAAAATGAGTTTTATGAGAAATCACCTTTCGTGCAGCTAGGCAACCCAAATGGTACCTTCTTATCCCATAATCTTGTCTGGTAAACAGATGCCCTCTGTCTCCTTCCTCCGTCTCGCCCATACTAAAGCAGCAAACATCATGAGCACGTTTTTTTTTCAAAATAGACATGTATTAGTATCGATAAAATGACAGAATAAAAGCGAGACGAATCAATATACATAAGTTGACGGAGGGAGAAATTGAAACTTATGATGAAACATTGAAACCGATGGATGTCTGTTAGACAGAGGTAGAGAAATGAGAGAGAGAGAGAGAGGGGGGGGAGAGAAGAAGAAGAAGTACAGATAAAAATATGGAATTTAAACGTAGTAAAAAATAAAGTTCAGTTCCCACAAATCTAACACTAAGATAGAATTGACTTTTGAATTTTATATTTTTTCAGGGCTATTCGAAAATATATAAAGGGTGCTTTAAAAATTCATTAAGTTACTTTCAAAATGGAGACCAAACTTGGTGGTCAGATTAAATACTAATGTTTTCCAGTGAAACTAAAGAGTTTTGAGACACACCTAGGATAATGTCAAAAGTGTAACACACATGCTTTGATTGCGCGAAGTTCGGTTGCAAATTCGCTGTAGCTTATTAAACATATTGCTTCGGAATACTTTGTAATCAGGGATTCTGCCAGGATTTTCAGATTGGGGAGTGTAAGGTCAAAATTGCGATGGTGCAGGCAGTGCATTGTTTCTGTCAACTTTTGACCGCAAAAAAGTTAAAGTTGGGGATACTCTCGAGGATTTGGGGCTGACACCCCACACAGGAGCTGGGGTCTGGCGGAATCACTGATTGTAACAAACCCAATAGATACCGTAGGCCATACCTTCCATTCCAGATTACTAATGTAAATTGAACATACAAAGAGAATGAATGGATGATAATTTTTCTGCGTAATTTTTATCAGAAAGAGCCAAGATTACATATGCAAACTGTATCAAAATGAAAAGTTACAAATGTTGATAAGAAAATTTCGCATGTTCCTATAGGCATAGCACACATTACATGTTGCACATTTCAAACGTGAAAAAAGGAACACATTGAATGCTATGTTGATAAATTATAGGATGGAAACGAATTTTGTGCAAATTAATATAAAAATAATTCTTCTCTTGAAATAGCGAAAAAGAGGGCCATTTTCTACTCATATCTTAAAATGTATCTGTTCCGAACATGCCACTCTAGATTCCACCTATTGCGAATATAACGTTTTAATAATTACAACACTAATGAATTAGTGTGTATAACGATTCGCATAGATGGAATGAACACGGCAAAACTGAAACGGGTCACCGGCTGTCAGGGGATGCTGGTCAGGTTTTGGACTGTGTCATCAGGATTAAGATTCGAACGCATTCTGACGCGGTGATTCGATGTAGAGCAGATAACCCGGAGGATGAAGAGATATTTTAATTATTTCACTGCGTTTGAACAGTGTTTCTTTCACTTGTTACCAGGACCGGAGTTGTTACCCCGAGAACACGAAAAATACGAGGCCGAAATTCCCAGTTAAATAGATTTTCCAGGACGGGTCAATCGGGTCATTTATGTTTGGGTCTGACCCTATCACCTGGGCATCGAAAGTGGCCCGGATTTGGGTGTGGAATACGCACAAACAGAGAAAGTGTATGTGTAAAGTAAGAGAAAAAATAAATAGAGCGAAGAAGAATAGAAAGACGCAGCGAAGACACGATAACAATACATCAAGAAAGAAAGGAAGAGAGAAAGACCAATGAAAAACATGAAAACTACATTATCATGCTAAACAAAACACACACTGTTTACTCGGATTCTGACCAGTGACTCGGATTCGTAAGTTCTCCACAACTCGGAGATGAATCTCTGTTTGAATACTTCAGTGTATGCGAAAAAGAAACTGACTGGTGGGGAATTGAACCCAGGTTTTCAAGTTAGAAGTCCAGCACGATAGCAATGCTCCACAGGTGACTTTACCCAAAACGTGCTTAAAAAATGCTATAGAGTTTCTTTCTAAGAATAAAAACATGAAAAGTGGATACTTCTGATCAATACCGTGTTCTTAACTGTCTTGGTATTCCCCTGAGACTTGATTTGGACTTTTCCAACCAACATTCGTAAATCGTCTTCCTCTCTATAGTTACTCAGGTGCTTCATTCCACAATCGGAAATATTTTCCGTGATATATGAGAAGTGATGATTAGATTATTCACGATCTCTTTGTAAAAAATCTATAGCTCATACAGGGTTTGAAACTATTTTGGCTTGCTTTTTGATATCCAGCGCGTTTCCCCTACTCCATCTTCGCATCGAAAGACAGCAGCAATGTATTACTAAGTTCAATTGCGAGGAAAATGTAGCATTGAGTGTATGTATTACATTTTGTCTGTATGTATTGTGTGGTAATAAACACATGTGTAAGCATTTCCTTCTTGTCATGTCGAATTATGAAATGAATATATTATGGCAGTTTTAGGAACAAATCCAGTTTATGGTAAGTATTGCCGCATTAAGATACGATCATTTATTGTCGTTTATTTTAACGTAAACCAGCCTGAACGATGCATCATAAATAACTGTCATTAGCAAATGGAGAAGTTAAAACTTGAATTAAAAGTTCTACTACACTTCGTGCACTATGGCAAGGTGAAGGTAACACAAATTGTAACTTTTGACAGTTTTCATTGTAGGTATCAAAAGTCGTCATTTGAAGGCGATTCGAACCTACAACCGTAAGGTTTCCTACTCTTCCAAGTGCATCAGGATTAAATTTAATTCGTCATCATATTACGCGAAAGTGTACCTTTTTGTAAATTTTCGGAAGGGACTTACTTGACTGAAGTTGCCTAGCATCAAAATTATCACATTTTCAACTTCTGTGGAATAAGAAAAGAAAAAAACTACATGATCTTGCAATAATGTAAGTGGTATAGAACTTGCCTACATTGAATACTGTCCAGCGTAGTCCTCATGGCCGAAGTCTTTCATGCGCTTTGTTATCGTACTTTTGATGCTCATGAGTATGGGATCCAACCCCACATTTTCCAACATTTTTTTTACTTTTTCCAGCTACGTCGGAACGTTAAATTTTCGTTCTCTACCAATTGTAAATGTGTTTACATTCAAAATAAGACAAATGGTAGCTGAATTTATTTGTAAATGTTTATATAATGAAGAAGAAAATAAAGGCAGTACGCAAAGACAAAAACTATTTTTGAACATTATCAATAATAATTGCTACGACCGACTAAACAAACAGCCGAATTCCTAACTACGGGACGTATATTTTTGCCTAAAGCCTGTTCCAAAACACTCTCTTCAATAGTCGCTCAAGAACTTGAACTCATGTTTACGCGCACCAAGAAGTAAGTAAATATTTTGTGTAACGCTATACACAAGCATATTCGGCAAAACCATGCCATATAGTATATGTCCCGACTTGTATGCATACGTAGGATCTCTCAACCTGGAGGTCGGGGGGTCGCGAGCTATGTGCAAGGGGGTCGCGACACGAGTTGAAAAAATAAAGTTAATTAGGGTTTTGCAAGCTAAAACCAATAAGTTTCAAAGAAGGTATTTTATTTTACTTGTTTTCATAATTACTAAAAGTAATGTAATTAGTTGAATAGTTTTTCTCTAATATAATTAGTATATTTATTATCAAATGCAGCAACTCAAATGTCATGTTTTCAAATGAAAAGCAAATATTACAGAAAATAAAAAAGGACATAAATATTTAAAACATTACGAAAGATTGCAGAGGCTTACTAGGTTAGCGCGCAATCTGAGCCTATTTTGAGTTAACCAGTTTTAAAAATCCTGTTCAATTTTTGTGTTATGTTTTCGGTCAAAAGTTAGGTACCCATCCTTCTCATGCCTGGCGCTCTGCGGTGCACTCAGCCTCCTATCAAACTGAGTACCAGAGTATCCTTGGTACTGCTGGGTACCTTGGGAAGGTCAAGGCGGTCGAGCGTAGGACTGACCACTCCACCTCACTTCCTAACGTAGGTCGAGAAGATGTGGATTGCAACCTCTACATTCCCCATGTGCCGTTAACGGCGTTTGTGTATCGCACAGGAGATAGCTTTACCTTTATTAATTCGTGTAACTGAAAAACAGACCCTTAAAAGCAAACTTTTTGCAGATATTTCCATGAAATTTGCTACAAATGCTCACAAAACCCACTTTCAAAGGTAAGAAAATAATTTTGCAAAACAAAATTTATCTCCATTTTGGTGGTCCAAACTCAAAAGTAAAGTAGATCGAGATGGAGAGATGTAACAATACTTTATAGACAGAAATCGGTGTCTGACTTAATTTCTTGGAACTAATTAATAAAATTAGACAAGGAAAAGTGGTCTTCGGAATTAACATGGCTTTTGCCATAAGCGAGATTTACTTTTGAGTTTGAATTCCCGAATTGGAGATTAAAATTTAGTTTAGGAAAATTATTCTCAGTGTCAAAACTTCAGCGCCTTGTAAGCAACTGTAGAAAAATTAATGAAAATAACTTGAGAACTTTCGTTTTTACAGCCCTGTTTCTCAGTAATATGAATTGATAAACAGTAAGTGTATGTGTATATAGGTGTGTGTGTGTGTGTGCACGCGTGTGTGTTGAAGCCTTCTAGAGGCTATTTAATGCAACTTTAAATAAATCAACTGATTACAAACAAGAAAATTACTTCTGGGGGTCGCCGGAAAGAGGGCACTGTACAAAGGGGTTGCAGCATGAAAAAGATAGCGAAACGCTGCGTTGGATCGATCCCTGCTCATGCCATGTGCGCTTTGTGGTGGATAAACACCGTGTGCTCATGGGCGGATTTAGTAGAGATATCCTGTGGGGAGGGCAATTCAATTTATTTTATGGATAACAAATTGCAAAGCTGTCGTTTAGAATGAAACATTTACAGTCACTCAGAAATGATTGAGGGGCAATGCCCTCCATAAATCCACCCATGTGTGTGCGTGCGTTTTTCGGGGTTCTGTTTTCTCCCACTTTCTTCCTTCCATTAATTAATCCCATCATTATCCATCCGAGCTAAAGTTGACTAAAAGGCCTTAAAACTGAATTCAAAATTCAATTTAAATTCAATTTTATGTATGCACGATTGCACGCACTGTCCATTATTCTGGAAACAGAAGAGAAAATGGACAAGAGCTTTATTTCCAAAGAATGATTCGCGACATTGGTGCTGTGAAAATATGTGTGCGTGGCGTGACAAGATACAGACATAATGATATTATTGTTCGTGGATGTGACAACTTAGCAGTGAAGGTAGAATCTTTTGCTGGAAGACAAAAAGTAAAACATAAATTGACGTGCACTTTAAATTTTCTGTATAATGCCAAAATAATATTTGTTATTTGAGACTATACCTACATATACTGGGTCACCATACTACAGATACGGAACTTTAATAAACAAATACTGGACAATTAAGAAAAGTCCAATCATAGGTTCAAGTTCGTGGGGTTTATTGAACAGAGTTGTTCGGATCCCACTTTGCAGATTTTTTAATGAACTAATTGACCTGGCTTCCGTATAAAGAGAACCAACACGGAAAGAGGGCGTAGCCCACTCTCGCGCAGTTGTAGAGCTCGAACTATAAGTAACACCGTCAATCGTTTGGTAGTTTGGTCTTGTGGTTATCGTATGGAGAAACTAATTCAGAGGTCCCGAGTTCGAATCCCGGCGGACAACAATTTTTTTTCTTATTTCGTTCAAAATGTATTTTTCTAAGTTCAAATATATTATTAATAATTGCTTTCTTGCATTTTTCGTATA
>JAGDQP010052176.1:0-13846 GCA_022664845.1 Lepisma saccharinum | reverse complement strand
CCTCATAAGTCTGGTTGTTGTGTTCATATTGAACAAAAGTTACGAAATTTGCATTTCTCGAAATATCAGTACTTTCATTTGTAATGAAAAATAGTTCCTGGAACTCAGGTGTATTGATGTGTCCTTTACGTTTCCAGCCATTTCGTCGATTCACAGTGTTGTTCGAGAGAGACACTAATGAAAATACCTTGGAATGTTTTTCGCCAAGCAAATCGCGAGTCATTGGCTTCCTTGCAGGAAAAATTAAGTCTTTAACAAATTGTATGAGATTATCTGTTTTTCGTGATCAATACAGATAATGCTACTTCATATGAAGCTAAAACAGCCATTTCATTGTTTGAACCTGACACAACGTCTCTAGCTAATCTTTGCAATCGGGTAGGTTCTGCTAGTTTATTTTTTAAACATAGGTTTGTTCAGTGAGGCACTGTGCTTTGTTTTAAGACGTCATAGTAATTTCGAAGGTTTCATGGCCTCGTTCGATAGCACCTCACCGCAAATAACACACAGTAGTTTCTGATCATCATCTCGTTAAACAACTGAAAATCACAACTCTAAATATTTCGGGAAATATTTACGCACTTCCTTGGGCACTACATTACCATTTTTGCCACATGAACGCATAGGCTTACTGCCATGTTCTTTAGCTTCACTGAAGCCACCGATCTATTTTTCGTTCAGGCTGACATAGAAGTCTGAAATTAGCTGTTCCATTTCTTTCTAGTTCAAGTGTCTAGTGAAAATCAAACTTGAGAGTAGATGGTCATATTACACGATTAAATGTTGTAGTTCATTAACTTCGTTTATTGCAATGTTTTCGATTTGTTGAGTTCGATTTTAACTAAAAAAATCGTGTTTTCAAATTATTTTACAAAAGGAGATTTTAAATATGATGTACATATCTGGAATAAATTCTAGTTACAAGTCAAACGTTCGCGGCCCCCTTATGCACTTGTCGCGGACCCAGGTTGGGAAACACTGCCCTATACCATTAACGGCAAAACTGAGGCGGCATGGTACCGTCGAAGACTTCAAAAATGCATATTCCAGAATTGTGCAGTGGGTGCGCAAGGGATTCCCCAAAGGAAGCATGATTGGGAGTACCTTGCAGCAAGTAACCATAATTCGTTTGCGACAAGTCGATATCTCAGATTTCCTTTCCGCAAATATTTAAAAACAAATCGCGTTTGCGTAACAAACAGGAGTAAATTACATAATTTCAACGAACATTTGTGGTACCTTTTATCAGTAAAAGAGACTGTCATTGCCCGGTTAGATACGTTTATCATCTGTACTCATACGGAAAGCCATCTTATTCGTGCTTGCTTCCACCCACATTCACTCCAGAAAATGCCTGCGAATACCATACTTTCTGTGGGGAATCCCTTGCACAATTCTGGAATATGCTTTTTTGGATAAAGAGCAGGTATATAGTCTTTGAGGGTAGCTTGACCACACAGTTCTGCTGTTAATAGTATTGGAAATAGGTCTAAAGCTCATTTCCTCGCAGTTTCGGCAGCCTATAGCACCAAAACTATGCATTTCTACACGCTCAATGGTCTATGTTTTTTTTTACTTCGTATTTTCATGTCAGGAATCTCGTGAGGTAATTTTGTTGGTGTTTTTGCAGCACCGTATATAACATGATAAAATGAGGTAGGAAAAGGTACTTCCATGTGTAAATGATACATAAACTTCAACACAATGGAAATGCGGGAACGTTTCGTCGAAGGCGTGTTCACATAATAGGAGAGGACAGAGACACAGAGGACTGGTGAAACTTTATTTTATATGGGCCAGAGTAGTAACGTTTTGACTTCGGCCCGTCACGATTCGATCATTTACGCCCAGCTAAAATCCACAAACATCCATGCCCCTGCCGGGATTCGAACCCTGGACCTTCGAGTCGTTGGCCTAACGCCTTAAACCGCACGGCTATCACTGGTGCTAGGAAGTAGCCATTTTGCAAGAGCTTAGCTTAGCATAGTTTTAAAGTTAAACCATTCTCAGTTCAAATACTGGTCAATGTCAATTTTCAATTACGTATTTTATAGTGTTGCATGTCCATTCATGCTACGATATGTACTGAAGATCAAAATGTATATTTAATCAAATTGTCAAATACAATAGAAGCAACAGGACATAATTCGTAATAGCGATTAAATGGTAAGAAGTATTACAAATAGTTATTTACTCAATTGTACATCATGATTTCTGTCGGGTGGTTTGGCGTGACATGAATAATAATACAAATATTTTTTAAAAAATCTTTTTAAAGACATTCTTATTATATTGATACCGACTCGTTTTCTGCAATCCCAATTTAAATCTGTAAGATGCATAATCTTTGATTTTACTACTATGCAGAGGCTTTACCCTTTTCCCCCTTCCCAAGTGAATGTGAATAAGATTCTTTATTAAATATTTCCCATATGGAGGATTACAGCCTAAGATCGCATAACACCTTCCGCTTATAGAAAAACCAGAATACACAAACTAAAAGTGTTAAGTGATGTGGAGATCATCCTTTGACATTTTAAAGACAAATATACGTATTTGTGTAGGCTGAACTGAGACCTTCAAGAAAAACGTCAGTTGACGTGAAACTGTAATCCCCCCTCCTCTCACCAACGGCCTCAGAGCATAGTGGTGATAGCTCAGATTTGCGTCAATATCTGTAAATTTAACCAGGATATACTAACCTATAAAAACTCGAGTTTTACCCTTGACATTAAGGATTACTACCTCGAACAGTGTAGCAGTAACATCGCCTATCTTGTAAGGTAACGCCTGAACAAACTCTTTCTCTGGTCACCGTGCCCACTCTCTGTTTCCTAACTTTGAAATCCTAGGATGAAGTATTACCATCCTACATATCGGGTAGAACCTGTTGTACTTAGACAGCGAATCCTCTATTCTAAACTAGTTGCATAGGTCATCACATCAACATACTCCATTCGGGTGATCCCTTCATCAATAATTAACACCTGAGTGGGCGTATCAATTCGTACTGAAAAAGTAACAAATATCTTTTTGTTTTTGTGCATAACGAAAAAGAAAAGCATGGGGCACGCTCTCATATACAGTCACTTTATAAATTCTTGAATTGACGGACCCCATGCTTTTCTTTTTAGTCATGCATAAACAAAATTTATTTTTTACTTTTAAGTACAAATTGTTAAAGAAAAGTTTGTCTTTATAAAAAGTTTAAATATTTGTTTTTCGAGTTATTTCGGTATTCTGCATTTTTTCTGAAGCTAATGTTTTGTGAACAAAATCCTAAAGTGTTCCGCAACCAGTTAAGCACAAGGTCGTTGCAGGCTAGTATTTATTTTAGGATAAAGAAGTCCATATTAAAAAATGTTTTAATATATAGGAATATATGAAACTAACAATGAAATATTGTATTGGCACTCGATTTAAGTCGCTATGCAAAATTTCATCATTGTATGCCGTCTAGAAATGAGTTAAATTAACCCGGGAAAGGTAGCTTTCGTAAATTTTACGTGTAAGGTGAGGTTAGTAGGATTCCCTCCGCTACCTTGCAGGCGCTCCCATAGTCAGCAGTGCTTCCTCGTGTCAATTGCGGACTGAGCGCTATCGTGTGCAGGTGGACTCTGCGTTCCTGTGTTGTATGTGGATATTTATTCTAGAACTTATACGCCAGTTTGACGTGTCGGTGTCTTTAATGATGGGTGTTTTTTTTTCAATTTTTGAGTTCAGTAAACACTGTTTTCTGTGTTTTAGTCAAGTAATTGGAAAACTAAAACAGTGTCAAACATTTTGGACAATGAAGATGCACTATTGACTGCTCTCGACGTGTAGTTGTCGCTAAGTAATTACTTGTAATATTTAATTTAGTAAAATAAAAAAAAATATTTGTGTAGCAGTAGTAAGTAGATTGTTTCAAACGAACATATAAAATGTACCCTAAAAAGATAACAGCAAATGGGCCTACCTTTAACGTACATGCCGAGAACGCTACCTTTTTAGGGTTAACGTTGCAAGATTTGAGGACACCACGAACCATTGTGAACTAAATATAAGTATGTAAAAATGACTATTACTATGACATGGTGGTTACTGAAATGTAATTCTAAAATTCCCGAACAGTTCCCGGTTTCCTCCTGTTTTCTTGGTCTTCTCTAAAGTACTTCGTTTGCTTCAGTTGTCAGTGTCAGTGTGCTAATTGAAGGGGGGGGGGGGGGAATTCCCAGGAACCTCTGAGACACTTCCCGGCACCTCATTGCTTTTGTGCTTTCTAAGCGAGAGGGACTTGTTAATAGCTTGATGAACGGTAGCCAAACACTCCGAAAATAAAATAAAATTGAAATAAGCATAATATTCGAATTTCTGAAATAGAGTCTGAACTCAGAAGGCAGTACTAATTTTCTATAGCAGTGACTTATCAGTATCGTCGGGCAAACATATCCAATATCCTTGAACAGCCAAAACCATCAGATGTCTTACTTTCCGACGTATTAGATTTCGTTATTCATTGCGTTGGAAATTAATTCAGTATGATCAATGGCTACAATTTCAAGTCATAAAGAGATAAAAGAAACGTTTTATGGTGTCATGGTTAGACTTTCAACAACTCAGGGAAATTTAAAAGGGCGAGTAATAGTACTTCCATCAAAGGTCGTGTTGCATGTTGAAGTTTTTACAAAGAAAATATTTTAACAAACACCAAATTATTTATGTGGAAGGTTTCATGTCGAAAAATGATATTTGTGTAAACTTTCTGTGTAAGTAGGACGGTAGTCTGGCAGACTAGACCACCTAACATTGGTCCAGCAGTCCAAACCAGCACTGTTTTGGTCTACTATGCCATGTCAAAAATACACAAACTAAATTAGCCAGACTAATTTATATCCAATTGTGTCGATTTAACTAACAGGACAGTTAGTCTACTTTGTCAGATTAAAATTCACACCATTACTAGTAATTTCGTACACACAACTCAATATCGAAAAAAAGTACTTGGTCTAGTCTGCCTTGCCACCATATCAATCATGGCCAACTGATGCTATGAAAACAAAATGCTGTATGGTGCGCAGTGTGTGTTTCTAATCCATCATTTCAAAACTGATCCACAGAAGTCAGATCTTTACATCCTGAATTACGAGACCAACAATCAAATTGCTGGTGATGAACTGGATAAATTCATCAGTTAGAGGTATTGTGAATTTCCATGCCACGAAGCGAAAGGGGATTCACTCTTACGATTTTACAGATGTAGTGTGATACTAATTCACAACATTTGTTTGATCTTTGCTTGAAGTTAGATTTAAATATGTCTTTTTCTGTTAGAATGCGCTCGATTAATCGGCTTCTGAAGTGGTTTGACTGTTTGGTAACAGAGGTCACCATGTGATAGAGCGGTTTGCTCGCCTGCCTTCTCCTGAGTTCTTGGAGTTGGCGTTGGAAGCGCTGCTTGTCTTGCAGCGGGGTCTGATACGGTGCTTCTTGAATCTTGACCGGAAAGAGGCGCTCGGAATCTTCGTATTTAGGTATGGAGTACCTTCTGTTTTCGCTCTGTCCTCGTTTCGACGTATGGTGTAGAATGGAGAGTGAGAGTGAAATTACGTCGAGTGATCGCATCTGATTAAACAATGTGGATGTTTAAAATGAAGAATGTCGTTGTTCTAAAACATGAAGTAAATAATTGGAAGTCTTGACGAAACGCCATTCTGGATTCTAAGACGTCTCGTTTAGTCTTAAAACGAGGATTTTGATTTCTTTATCTAAACTTCAAAGTTCAGCTGAATTAAAAAAACACGTGAGTGTCAAACTAGTTGAAAGTAACTTATTTAATGCTAGAAATAAGATCGCGAGTGATTTGTGTTTCAGTTTGATGAAAAAAATTACCGGAATTAACTTTGTTCAAAGTTGCTCAATTTAAACTAATGTGAAAGTGTTCCTAATGGGGGATAGTTATTCAGTTGATCTTAAACTGTGTTTAGATTTAAATTACATCGAATAGAATTTGTATTAAAGTGAAATCTTTGCATTTAAACAGGAGTTTTCAGATAAAACGATTAAATCACGATTTGTCAAGTTGTTTTGCTGGAATTCATGTGAATCTAATTCCTTCTTAATTGTGCTCTATTACTTTAAAAAGAATTCAATAAAAGTAAAAATCTAAAATTTTGGGAAATAATCTTGTCAGTAGGAAAGGAGCAGGATTCTTCATGTTTTCCAGCATTTTTCATCTTTGCTCTAAAAGTCACAGGATGATGCTGTTAATAGTTTCCCCTGTGAAAACTGATTTGGGGTTCCTAAAATAAGACTAATTTGTAAAACCGGTGCAATTGGGTCAACTTAAGTTTAATTAAAAGTTGATTGAAAGGAAGTTTGTTGAAGCTAGTTTTGTTCCTCGCCTTGAAAATAAATTAAACTGTGAAGGTGAAAGTGTCGAAAGCGGTACGTGAAGGTGTCGGAAGCGTTGTGTCTTAGAAGAGTGATTGAAAGGTAAGCTTTGTGTGCATGAGTGGAGCGAATGATACCTTTCCCATTTTGATTCTTAATGTCATAAATGCGACAGCCGATATTAAATAGTCTGATGTTAACGACGTTCAGAGACCGGTTCGCTGAGCGCTATTATTTCAAATTTAATTTTGAGATAGTTTCTTTGAGAATTGAATCAGAGGTCCGACTGCTCTTAAAGTCAAAACATCTTGTAATAAAGATTATTTTTATGAATCCTTTGACTTTCCAATTTGTAATAATAATTTAGTCTCCCTTCCTTTTCGTGAATTTAACAACGAGATTGAAGTGAGAACGGAAGGGAAAAGCTTCTCCTTAAGTCCCTCTGGAGACGTGGATTTTTGGAGGAGGCGTTTCCGGTGAGCCTGGTATAATCGTGGTTCAACGCTTCATTGTATTTATTGGGATGTATTTTTTTTCGTTTGCTGAGATTTTTTACACTCATAAATGTGTGTCGTCACAGATGATAGCTAAATTCCGAGTCCAGTCTCTTAGGTTCGCTACGAGGCATTCTTCGGTTGAATTGATGTATTAATCCGCGATAAAGTAAGTTAAGAATTCCAGTGTTTGTTTAAGTGTTTGGATTGAAGAATATGAATTCCTCGTGTGTTTCTGCGGTGGTCAATCCTGATTTGCTTTTCATATTAGAGTTAAGTGAATTCTGTTTCTTTTTAAATTGTGTTAACGTCGTGAAACGTATCCGGTTGTGAGATTTTGTTTCGAAAATTAGTATTTGGTGAACCAAGCATTGAATTAAAGTCATTTGACATTAGAATATTCTAATTGGAGATAATTAGAGAAAATATTGAATAAGAATTGTTTTGTTCTGTTCAAACTGTTCGGTTAAATGAAAATTTCTGGAGATTTTTAACTTCGGTTTCACATCCCTATAAAAATATAATTTAGTGTGAATATTGCAAAATAGCTTCTTCAGTTTTGTGAAAGAGATTGTATTTTTTAAAGAAGTTGTAACTTAGAGATAGGATTTGGATTGTGATGTTGTTAAAATTTGTGACTGCATTTAGAAATTGAAGTTAAAATTCGTCTTGCGTAATCATTATATTATTTAGTAATTTATTTCTTGAAAATATTTAGATAAAAATAAGCTATTTTAGTTTGAATCTGAGGTATGTTTTTGTAAATTTGATACCTGATTGAACTTAGAAACTTTACAGTGAGGATTGTGAGGTCAGACTTGTCTCCCCAATATTTTTGGGTGGTAATAAAGTATTTATATATTGTGTTGATATTCATTTTTGGGGAATCCGAATTTGGAATTTGAATTAAAAATCCCCTCCTCCTTTAGGGTTTATGACTAGAAGAAACATTAAAGATCAGTTTCTTAGTATAGTAACAGTTCATGAATTGAAAGGGAGTGAAGTGTTCCGTAAAATGAAACCTAATGAGTATGTAATCGGTTATATCGATTCTATTGTAATAGCTTCCTTCGTGTTGGATTGTTTTAGTTCTGAAGGTGATTTAGTTTCAACAATCGTAGAAGGGATGAACACTTCGTATTCCTTTAAATGTTTAGGAGGCCAGTTACCGGTGCCAGTAGAACAACTTAAGGTTATGACTTGGACTATGATAAATATTGCAAGGTCAAGAGAGGTTTTCATAAAGGTTTTTAAATTAAAAATCGAGAACGAGTTAATGTTGGCAAATGGAAAAGCAATAATAGGATGGCGAATTCAGGTATGGTTAGTTCGCAGTTAGTATCAAAAGATAAATGTATACAATCCAAAGCAATAAATGAGAAAGTTGGTTTTCAACGAAATTCAGGTTGTAAATATAGTCGCAATAATGATCGAACATCTGGATCGAAATGGAAGTTGTTAGTGTTCGTTTCAACATCTAAGTACAAGGTCACCTTTGTTGAAGGTTGTGTTGTGAATAAACGAACCATTATTTGTGTTGGTTCGGGATGTGGAGTGATCTTGATTTCCAAACTGTTTGTTAAACGGAAGATAGATAAGTGGAAACTTCTAAATGCAAAAGAGATTACAGTACAATCAGTTTTTGGAATCAGTTTAGATCAGACAAAATAGTGAGACTGAAGGTTAGGTTTGCTGAAGTGGTGTCGCTGGTTGATTTCCGGATAATCAAAGGACTTCCTTGTGAATGTGTTGTTGGAATTCCGTATTTGGAGAAAACTCAAACCTTCTTAGACTTTGGAGGTGATTGAAGAAAGGTGAATGTTGTGGTAAGGTAAAATCGACTGGTGACTTGGAAATGACTGAGAAAGCAGGAAGGAGGCTCGGTACTGTATTTTTAGTGGTTTCGACAGGTGTGAAGGAGAGTAGAGAGGAAAGGAAGGATTTAAGGAAGTTGGAGTGCATTGTGAACTTGAACTGGAAGAAGTGGAGAAAGCTGGTGACTATACAAGCGCCGAGTGATATGAGTTTTGAACAATTGAGGCAAATGGGGAATGAATTAGAACAGAATGATGTGAAAGGATCATCTAGTGATATTCGATTGAAGGAAGTGGAGTCAAGCATGACGGGGCTGCAGGAAGATGCTAAAAGCCAGGACTCATGCAATGATGAATTTGATGATGAATATCGCGAGGGGTTTTATGGATTAAAAGATTAGATTGAACAAGAAACTCAGAATGTGGAAGTGTTGAAAATTCTGATAAAAGGGACGAAGGTAGTCGGAAATTTGGAAATGAGGTGGCTGATTGTTGGAATGCTGATCCAGATGTGAAATCATTTATTGAGGCTATTAGGAAAGAATATCTGATGTGATTACAGAGTATGATGTCTGAAGAACGACAAATACAAAATAGTTTTGAAAGCTCCTAAACCATTTAAAGACAGTCAGATCCCAATTCCCAGAGAAAATAAAAAGATATTTTCTGAATTAATTCAAGAGTTGTTGGAGCAGGACATATTTGAAGAAGTTGAATATTCAGATTATTCATCAAGCTGTTTTCCGGGTAAAAATAAAGGAGGTAGCCATAGATTGGTGGCGAATTATGTACATCTGAATACTATGGTGGTAGATGATGGATATCAATCTTCAGATATACAGGATTGTATATCTAGTTTGTCTGGATGTAAGATAATTTCAAAATTAGACCTTAAGAAAGTGTATAACCAGGTTAAACTTTAAGATTCGAGTAAATATACGACCACTCTAACACCTAAGGGTTGTTATGCTTATAAAAGAGTGCCTGTTGAAATAAAAATGGGTTGTAATGTTCTGGCTAGGTTTATGGGAAGGATATTGGATGATTTGGAACAATATGGAGAGTTCATTTCGATGACATCGTCATTGAAAATAAGTCTAAGGAACAACACTGATTCGATCGGAAAAATGATGAGTAAGCTTAGGGAACATGGATTAATATTATCTACAGAAAAGTTGAATTTATGTAAAAGTAAGATCGATTAGGATTTAAGGTTGATGGTGATAATGTTGAAATTAATAAGGAAAGGATTAAAGCTGATAGAGAAATCCCACCCCGAAAAATAGAAAGTGTATTGAAATTAACGGCCTTCTTCAATTATTTTGGAATGTTTATCCCGGAGTTGCAAGAAGTAATGACTCCGATAAGTGAGTTGCGAAGACCTAAAATAATTTTTGCTTGGGGAATAGAACAGGGGCCTCATTAAATATCGACTTGCGTGATCGCAAGGAAAAGTTTGCAATTTGTTTGCGAGAAACGGTATTAAATATCAACTGCTTGACTTTGGCAGTGACGTCACGTTCAGCAAACTGGGATTTTAAAGACGAAAACTTGCGCTCACAAAACTCTGGTCGCAAATCAGTTACAGGCCGACTTGTATTGACTGCGAAAAATATATTAGTATGAAGCTAAAATTAACTGGTGAAAATATTATAAACGGAACGGAGTGCTATTTGGCATGATTAAATAATAAATTCAATGTCCTTCCCACTCACAGTAGAAGCAGGAGACACTATTCAATTAGAATATGAACTCTAGTAAGTACCTTATACATTTTAATGTTACGTAACTGGCTTCATTTATATATTAGGACTAATGTTTGTGAAGTAAGCACATGCATTTAATGAATTTAATTGAATTATTCAGGAGAACGTTCTTGTTTATTTTCTTCAGTAAGAATATGGACATTAAATACAAACGTGTAATTTTAATCTGCACGCAGTTTGAAAACACGTACCATAAGAATGTATTCGTACTAATAGCGTACCGGTACCTTTGTACATTGTGTGGGAATTGACTTTTTCAAACTGTCATTATATTGCCTTTCATGTATGTTCAGATAGCATCTGAAACAATTTGTGTATTTCAGGTCATTTAGAACCACATAGTATTGTTTCTGAACAAAATAGAAAGCGAAATGCGTAACATTAATATGTATCAAGTACCTAAGGAATTTGAGTGTATTCCCAGAGTATCTTCACGATTAGTAATTTACTATATTAGATACTTCCGTAATATGGCGTTCTGTGTTATTAAATCGTTGTTACTTTCATTATTTCAAATGCAGTGTGTGATATAAAAGCAAGGGGTGATGCGAATGCAAGGACGCATACGCCCTTCTACATTGCGTCCTTGCACTCACATTACCCATTGATTTTGCACCACATTCTGCATTCTACGAATCCGAAATGAGGAAGTCACTGAAATATCTGATATATTCGACGCCATACAACACGAGTACCTAATTGTAAGAATTATTTCGTGATTAATTCAGCAACCGGAAAGTGTTTATATATATATATATAACTAGCTCCTTCGATATACTGTCCGTGAGTTTTGTAACAATTCCGAATCAGTTTGAGCTGACTTCATGGATGTTAAACTGATTTCATGGAGAATCGATTGACGCTCGAGTTTTAAAACGATTATTCATATTGGAGTGTTGATCACTTGTAAGACCACTTAAATGAGTGGTTACGATAACTGATCCTGCTTACGCAGTACTGATTTAAGTTTAGGTTCAGTTCCGTTTCAAAACAGCAAACCGAATTTCTTTTATACACGGAATTTAATGTGTTCTTATGTGAAATTCTAGCATCTTATTGCTACATATATAGTGTTTCTGATATCATAATCTTTACCGTACAGGTACCGAAACGGTGTACAAATTAAAGCTGAACCGAGAAGAGAAAGGGGATATTGCTCATGTAGAGCAAGTATATAAATGCAAAGGTTGACTTTTTAACAGGAGAAAACGTAATTGTATGTATTTGAAGGGCAGCGGAACTTTTATGTTTGTATTTGATAAATTGGAAATAGTTTTAATAAACTTTGGTTTAGTAGCTAGTATTCCTTCAGGAAGGAACTTTAGATACTCCTCTAGACCCTATAATGGCCTACGCTAACTTAACATATTATATTAAGTTATAAACAGAGTAAATAATATATCTTTAGATAAGCTAAAACTACTCTAATGTAAATCACTTTACATATTCTTACCAATCGATTCAGTCTGAGGAGTATCTAACTAAATATCGATCACCGCCATATTTTCAATTGTTTTTAAAATGCTGTAAATCTGCATTATAATGCTACGTAAGAACATCTTTATTGAAACACTAACATAATTCAGAATCATCATTAAAAACATACGCCATTTTCCTTGTTTACACCACGTGAGCGCGTTAGAAGTGTCTGATTGGCTGCCAGTCTGTCTCGAAAGTTTGTAACGAACCTGCCTATTGGCCACAACATATATAATGTTTGCTATGAGTTTGGCATAAGAAGATGCAAATTTCCCTTTGCGAAGCCATACTAAGTACAATATTTAATTCCGTCGCCAAGCTCACGGCAAACGCGTAGCAACTTCTAGTCAATGGAATTGCATTGCGTTGGTTAAACAGATTTCGCAAATATGATATTTAATCGGGCCCCAGGATACGGCTTAACAGAAATCAAGAAAATTTTTAGGAACATGTTGTCTTAATAGTCCCAGATTTAGAGAAAAGGTAGACGGCTCGGAAAAGGGTATAGCTGGGTGTGTTTTTCTATACGACGATAATGGGCAATTAAGACCGATGAGATTTTATTCATAAAGGCTGAAGCGAATAGATCTATTTACGAGATTGAATTTGTCATTGGGAAAAACAATGTGGCGGTATAGGCATTATCTAGTTAAGGAGTTTGATTTATATACGGATAATAGAGATTTATGTTGGTTATTCAGCGATCCTAAAAGGATGTTGAAATATGGATCAATGATCGAGCAATTATCACAATTCTAATTCAAAAATAATGTTAGGACAACTCGGAACAGGGTAGCATATTTCTTTTCAAGGATTTATGATCCCTATGAATTTGACGTGATCAAAACCAATGTTGGAGAGGGACATTTGAAAAGAAATTTGGTAATTATAAATTCTGGGAGAATCCTGTGGTTACTGAGGCTTTGCCTGAGTTGCAGGATAAGGATTAGGTTTTGGCGCCGATTAAGAAAGATCTAAAAGAAGGAAAAAGAACTGATGGATTTAGGTTGGAGAAAGATATGCTGCTAAAGAAAACCAAGGCGTTAAATAATCCGTATCAGATCGTTATTCCTAAGGCAATTCAAAGTGATATTATAGAGATCTTCCACGATGATAGTTTGACAGGGGACCATTCTGGGATTTATCGAACCTTACATAAGATTATGAAACTCTATTCTTGGGAAGGAATGGTTGAGCAAGTCAAAGAATACGTTAGAACTTGCGATATTTGTCAAAACACAAAATAAAGTAATAGTAAGATAATGGGAGAACTAGGTTCTAAGGTTGTTAAGAATGAATCAGAATTGGATGATTGATTTGGTCGGCCCGCTACTAACGAATGAGGGGACTCACTCCATCTTGATTTGTGTGGATGATGCTAACCGTTATGTGATGCTCGAAAGACAAAGGAAAATTAATACTGAGAGGGTTATTACTAAGTTGAATGAATTATTTACTAGCAATGGTTTCCCTGAATCACTGTCGACTGATAATGCTTCGATATTTGTGAGAGATTTAGATCATTCCTGAACTCACTTGAGATTGAACATATAAGATTGTCCTTTTATCATGCTGAGGCAACGTCGTAGAAATGTTTATTAACGTTTAAAACTTCCATGAGGGCCTATTTTTCAGAGGACCAAGGTAATTGGGGTAAACGGTTGCCGGAAATTCAATATATCTGGTGTGGTAAAAAGTAATCCATTATTTTGCCAATAGATGGCTTCAGTGATCTGTATCTCGCGTTGTATAACTCCGATCGGGTTCAACGAGATGGCGTTCAAACGATGAGATTGCGTACTACAAACACTATTCAGATAGTTGTGATGAGTTGAATCAGTGTTGTGTGAGCGCGCGTCAAAATGGACACTAGCAAAGAGAAAATACACTATATTTTACAGTTTTTCTTCGATAAAGGCGA
>JAGDQP010052175.1:0-13846 GCA_022664845.1 Lepisma saccharinum | reverse complement strand
CAGACGGGTTGGGAGAGGAGAGCCGAAGCTCTCACTGTGATCGCCACTGTATTTTATTCACAGCAGCTCCCCAATTGTCCTCACGATGCTGGGTCAACACCGAAATTTTTGAGCCCCCACCGGGACCGCTCGCACTGAAGTCGAGCGCGCTACCGACTAGGCTACGCAGGAGCTCATAAATAAATAAATAAATATATATATATATATATATATATATATATATATATTATAAAGTTCTCTTAATATTGCCCCCCGTTGGGAAAATTCCTGGCGACGCCCTTGATAACTAGTGTACCAATCATAAAGTGTTCGATCAAAACTAATAGCTAAAATGATAATACACATATTTTTTTTTCGATAATAAACATGTTGCAAACCTACCGAATGCTTTTGATCCGTGCCATATTTCTTACAAATATAATAATATAATAAATAACCACGGTCGTTACAGACCGAAAGGTTCTGAGCTTGTCCCAACACCCTCTGTCCCCGGTTGGTGGAACTGCGTCCAACTGAGTGACGGCAGTGTGGTCAGTACTGCGCGCGACCTGACCTCGAACAGGCGTATTAGGGTTTCTCACGTGACCTCCCAGTTTGCCCCATGACGCTGGGTGAACGTCGAAAAATGGGACTCTATCCGGGCATTGAACCCGGCACCACGCGGGCATGAGTCCAACACTCTAACCACTAGACTAGGGAGTCCCCTTATGACAGATAGACGGAACATGAACAGATTTTGAAGATTGGGAAGCTGTAACACTTGTTGTCCTTTGTCTGTGCATACTTTACAAAATTTGTATGCCTGCAGTGCAGGTAGTCTTCGGAGCAGGTTTTGTTTAACGGTCAGTAACCTCAAAATCTTTATCAAAGTAGATTCGTAGTTTTGTCTGATCCGCGCGAAACGAGTTTCTTAGTACAACTACTTTCGGCTTGTTTATCGTTGAAATTCGCTCTCTTCTCCTCTTTTAACACCCACCACACATTCTTCTGTTCTTCCCCGCCGTGCTGAGTTCCTCTTCAGTCTTGAAAAAAAGAGAAAAAACAGCTTTATTCGGTCAAAGGAACAAAAAATCAGTGATTTCAGGAAGACTTACTAGTTTTAGAACAAGACGAAAGAAGTCTCAGTCTATGAATCTGGAACAAAGTTTCACTTGGACAAAATCTTCACGCGGAAAGTTAAAGAAATATCCAGTGATTCTGCCAGATTCCCTGTGGGCGTTGTCATCCCCCTAAATTCTCGAGCGCATCCGTCCCCCAACTTTAAAGTTCTTACAGTAAACAAAAAATTATAGAAACCATGTAAAACTCCATTTACAATGTTGACTTTACATCCCCCCACCAAATTGAAAATCCTGACGGAATCCCTGAATATATTCAACATTGCTGTTAATATTTAGGAATTGAATCGATCATTGTTAAAAGGGGATATGTGCTATGTATTTTTAATTGCACATATCCCCTCCCCCCTTTTAAACGATGACCGATTTAATTGAGTACGGTAATTAACTGATTATCTTGGATAAGCTAAACTTGGCAAAATGGTCATAAATTAAAGGTGAAAGAAAATTAAGATTCCTTAAAAAAAAATGTGAAATCATGTGTAATTTTGGAACTCTAGAGGTACTCATATGTGACGAGGCATCGTGACAAATTACGAAATATCTTGACAGATAAATTACATAAATCGTGTTAACTAAACATCACAATCAAAGGAGTATCAGTATGCAAACATTGTTTGATCAAAGTTTGTGATAGAATTGAATTTTATTTATGGCCTTTAGGCATGTAAGTCTCAAGTCATGATAGGGCAGGGGGAAAGGATGCGTGAAGGTGTCGGCCAGGGCCTAAGTTGAAGGTGCCATCCATGCATTTGCCTGGTGTGACTGAGGAAAACACTGGAAAAGTCTTAGTCAGGATGGTCGGCAGCCGGGATTGAACCCAAAGTTCGTGAAGGAGAGTTGAAGTTTAGAGTGGCATTTCTATGTTTGTATGTTGGGGACATTTTAGGTTAAAAAAAATCGCGATCTTGGCCCGTGTCGATTTTATTTGCTTATAAGTTCTGAAATCCACAAACATCTATCCCGCATTCGAACCAGTAACCTTACAGGCGCGGTTCCATGTGTTTGTGTACTGTTCAATGTCAGTTAACTTGTGAGTTATTTTTTTAAGGTGGAGTTGCGAGCGGCTGTACCCAGTGTTCGATTTGTAGGGGGGATGGTTGAGATTTTCCCCTCTCTCCAAAAATCTTCCCTGGCTCTGTTTACAGCTTTAAGCCTGTAGCCTGGGATATGCACGATCCCAAAACACCGTATAATACATCTCACTAATTATTCCCCCTCTCTGGAAATTGCATAAATCGAACACTGGCGTACCTCAGTTGGTAGAATGGCTTCATATACGGAATATCATGGGTTTGCGGCCAGCAGCTGGACATCCTGAATGACATTTCTTTGCTTTTCCTCGGTCACGCCGATCTAGACAAATGTTTGAATGGTAACGTTGAATAAGACCAAGGCCGCTTCCTTTCCTACACCATGCTCTTATTATTATTATTATTATTATTATTATTATTATTGTTAACATTTTATGTAAAACGACCTTTGTATGAGCAATTTTAGAAGCTTCTTAAATAAATAAAATAGGGTTTTGTGCGACTTCAATTCTGTTTTCTTAAGTCTTCATGTCATAAGCTATTATCGAGTTCATTCGTCACGATATATCGATAGAATACATTTAATTCATTTTCTTCCGGATTCGCGAGGTGACTATACCATTTACGATTTCCGTCTACTTAAATTTTAAAAGGGGAAGAAGAAAATTCCAGAATGTATTGGTTATTCATTGGATATTATTTGGTGTTTTGGCAAATATTTTTAATTGCTTTTCTGTGCGCGTCGTTTCACCAGTCCTTACTTAACGATGTAGATCACCTCCGCCATCTTGGTATGGTACCTTTTCATTGATTTACATGGGAAATGTTTTACTAATTTTATGCCTCTCAGAAGTGGAATACTCAAATTCAGCTTTCAGAAAATTTGTCTTGGTGGTTATTTTGACTCTTGTATAGTTTTGGTTTGTGAAGTTTCTTCAAATATATAAGTATAATGAATTATTAATAGTTTGCTATATAAATCACAATATGTTAACGGGAAATTATACTGTTTGTGTGTAAAATATTGCATTTCTATGAAATAGCATGAGTAAAAGAGAACATGACGATAAACTGGGCGAAAACAGAAGTTAAAACTGTGCTCCTGAAAGATATAAGACGAGTAAAACAATTCCCATGTAAATCAGTGGAAAGTGCGTACCAAGATGGCGGGGGAGATCTACACCGTTAATCTCATCGCTGTAGCCAAGTATGTATCCAGAATTTGGTTTTGGGAGGGGTCCAAAGAGCTTCCGGGGGAAGGGGGACAAGGTGTGCCTGGGCTCTGGGCTGTATCAACCAGATAAGAAATATGGAATTTGAATTTTGTTCAAGATCTTTAGGGAACTGGCTCAGGCCGAAGAAATAAAAGAAGCGTTCTATTCCGTGAAAATTTCCATTTCTAGCTTTGTCTATGTGTTTTAACACGTCACGACACAAGGAGGACATTTAGAGGGATTCTGAAGACAACAAAGATAAAAGAAGTAAAAACGAGGACATGTCCTCCAAAACAGGACTGTGAGGACGGGTCACCCCTGCCCCTCCTATGTTGCGGGACTTTGATGTCGCGAACCCAGCGACCTACGCCTTCACCATTTGGTGGCATGGAAAACATAACTCTCTCTATGTTTCATCCATTTATCTCCATTGTCACAGCTTCGCGGAAATATACTTGGATAATAAACACTCGTTCTATATTTAGACTTGAAGATAAACACCCAGGGGCGACAGTAGTACCAGTGGCTACAAATTCTTTGGACATTTTTTTTTTTATTATTTGCATTACAGAGAAATAAAAAATCACTTCGCTGGATTAGCGAAAGAAAGTTGCACAGCGAGTGCTTTCAACGTTTATATATCACATTACAGGTAACTGATTCTTCTATACACGTCGTGTTGTGTTATTCTTTATCTAAGTCGTCTATTGACAGAGCATGTGGCATAAAAAGGCAACGGGTCAGAAAAATCAATAAAAGAGCCATCTTGACTCAGTTTTCAGACGTCGCGCTTGGCAACAGTCCAGCAGAGCAAGAGAGAGCAGCTTTTTCAGTCGATAGAGAGCAAGACTGAACGCTGAACGTGATCGAGCAGCGTTATCACTTCACAACTTGCAGCCGCATTGCGTGTGAAGTGTGTAATTTGTTACTTGATTGAACATTCAAGTGACAAAAGGTTCAAAGATCATTATAAAGTTGTTAAAATAGCAAGTTGACACTGCATCAGTTCGCAAGAAAACTTTCAGTGTGATTGTGTGGGTTTCTGTAGCTGTGGTTGGTTCTCCATAAAAGTCTGTGAGGCGCCGGAGGGCTACGAGTTCAACGATTCGTCGAAGAAGGTGGGTGTGTTTTGTTTAATAACATTGCCGTAGAGGAATGCGGCAGCAGTGAATTTTGACGTATTTGTTATTATATGAACAACACCGTTTCTGTAAGTATTGATGTATATAGTAACAAGTCAATTCAACTTGCTCGGAAAATGCGAATATTTTACTAATCTTTTTCGATGGGAAGCAAGATGATTTGTTTCTCGTTTGGAAGTTGTTTGTTTGCTTTAGTTGTTTTGTTAGTACGGTGAAGGCTCCTTAAATGAAACATTTATACAATTACGACTGCTTATAAACTTAGTTATGCTACGAAAGTAGAAATATCAGTCCTTGACTAAGTAACTTTTATTCATGCATGCATTCATTGCAATAAAGTGGTAGGCGTAAATTAAGCTTACGTTGCAGTCGTCACGTAGGCCTACTGCATTTATGCAGTCAGATTCCCTCGTTGTTGGATCGCGAATTTTATGTGATAGAGAATTTTATTCATAATTGAAGGTATGGTAATACTGTAGTTAATCTACTTGTGCTACAGAGCACTGGAAACTATTCAAAATACTTCAATTTACGTTCCTATGGCCTTCAAATATGTAAAGTGACGCGAACGCCGTGCGAGTTAAAATTAATCATAGCAACAGATTCAGCACCGTTTATTACAATGTGATGTTTGGAGTTATTATAACCCAAATGTGGCCGGGCGGCCATGGCTCAGTGGTAGAGCATTAGCTACGTTTTCGGGAGGACCTAGTTTCAATTCCAGCTGCCGACTATTGTGACAGGTTTTCGTGAGTTACAGCAGGCAAATGCTGGGATGGTACTTTCACATTAGGCTCTGGCCGCCGCATCCTTGCATCCTTCTCCTATCCTAACCTGAGCCTTAGATATCTAACTTGGTCATAAAATAAATTCAAATTCACCGGTAATAACTTATCATTTCGGGATTTCTTTTAATTTTAAAATTGGAGTTTTGAGGAAGGTGGTAAGTTTTCAAAGCCTGCCACAAGTTAGAACTGGGAATGTAGCGGTCAGGTCAGATTCTCGCTACCATACGACATTTGCTTGAAGAGACGTCAAAACTATGATACAATTTTGTCAGGTTGATCGGTCTATGTGCGGCGAATCCCAGTAATGGGTTTTCTGGGTGTTTTTAAATGACGAAGGTGTGTAAAATTGTTCTAAGAGGTGTAACTTTGCAATATCTATCGATTCAATTTTACATTTAGCGCTGAAACAGGGACGTATTTGAATTAAGTTAGTGTTCTCCAGCGCTAATCCAAGTCGGAATTTTTGACAGAACGTTTACTTATTTACTGTAGCTTTCCATGCTTAAAAAGTGTAGCTACTTAATCTTTCAAAGATATTTTTTTCTTATTTTGCGTGTTTGATTGTTAGAAATTATTACATAAATTTAAAAAGAAGTAATGGTTTTATATTAAGAGTTGTAATTAATGGATATGCTTTCTTCGTTGTAATTTTCGGTCTAGTTGGTAACACTGTAAATTTTATCTGGATATAGCGGAATCTGCAATGGTCAATGAGTCCATCAGAGTCGCGTGAAAAAACCGGTTGGCGTAGTTTTAATGAACGTGTATGCACGCTTTGGGAAAGATAGCAGTTAGTATGAGAATTAAGCCAAAGAAATTTTTCCTTAAACTTCGTAAAGGGAGGTGGGAATAGAATTGAGCTTTTTCGTAACTTATTTGCGCATCAAAGGGAGATGTTTAACAAAGTGGCGGCGGTACTGCAAAATTCTGGCCAGTAATCTCGACTGCGAAACAATAAGTCTTGTATCAACGTACAAACTTCATGAAATATATTAATGGTGATTAAATTTGGTACCGCTACTTCGATCCAAGGCAGGTACAGTGTTTAAGGTTTCTGTACCGAGCGGCCGTAACTCAGTTTCTAGAGCGTTGGCGTAGCAGTCTGAAGGTTCTGGGAGGAATCCAAGAGCTCACCCATCGCGACAGGTTTTTCCTCACTCTCCAGGCAAATGCTGTGATGGTACCTAGAAACGGCCCTGGTTTGAATACCTTCCAATATCCTTTCCTTCATGCTATCGCAGCCTGACATAAAGGTTATAAATGAAATTCAGATTCTAAGGTCTCTCTGTTAAACTTGAATTATAGATCTCTTTTTGTGCAATGAAGTGGAATTGCGAAATGATGGTGGTTTCCCATTGCCATGACGTAATAAGGATGTGACCTACAGTTTAACGTGGAATCCGAACTACTTCCAAGGGCGCCGATTTCGGTGTAACTTTGGGGTGGGGTGGCATTCATGTGTGTATTTAGAGGGGGCATTCAGATGTGGGATTTATCAATGAAATAGATTTGCCAAAGGGAGATACGCATTAGTAGAAGGGGAAAACGAATGACCATGTACTGTAGAAATAGGAGGACTTACTTTAATTAATGGGGGCCCCATTTCAACTTGGGGGGGTCAGGGTCCCCAAAGCCCCTCCCCCGGGATCGGCGCCCTTGACTACTTGTGCCTCTTCTGGTATAGAACCAGGGACCCCTTGATTACAAGGCAGCGAGCCCACCAGCAGGGATTTAAAATAAACGTTTCATATGCTGTGTTCGTCAGGCGTGCATTGTGCAGCTTCCGAATGTTAAAAAAAAAAAAAAAAAAAATGTTTTGTATAAATATGAGTGTATTTTCTTTTAGAGGGATGGATTGATTTTTCTACTCTGTTCCGAATTTCCATACATTTCGATTTCGCAAAAGTAAAGTCGAAGAATTTATTTCTCTGCTCCCGTTGTCTGGCGGTGAATATTGATTTGCACTGTTCAAAGAAGACGGGACACTGTTGTCGAAAACGGCAGGTCCTTCAAGGACAGCTAAGCCTCGTCTGTTCATTCCGATCTTGTGCTTTTATTTTTGTACCAGCATAAGATTGATCTTCTTTCATACTCTTGAGTTGGATTCTTCCTTTTTTGCTCAGCGATACCTTCTCAGTGTACGATCTCTGTGCAGCTAATGCCCTAACCAGTTTTTCTATTGTCTGGTTTCTTCATCTCTCACCTACTCTCTTTAGTACTTTCTCATCGCGGATCGTCTATAGCCAACTGATCTTTTAAATTCTTCTTCATTTTTACATTTCAAACGCTTCCAACTCAGTGATTCCGCAAGAACTTTCCCGGGGGGGGGGTGTTTCCCCCCTAAGGTCTCGACAAGTTTTCCCCCCCCAACTTTAAAAATTTTGCCCTGGCAAATCGATAGAAACCGTACAAAACTTCACTTACACCCTCCAAACTGAAAATCCTGGCGGAAACCCTGAACTCAGAACTTCATACAAAATATTTAATCAATCTCTCCCACAGCGTGTACCCCATAGATTTGATGGTATCGGGTGTTTTGTCTGTACCACGTGGTGCACAAAGACTCACCTGCCATCTGTTGATTGATATTCGAACTAACAAAAATGGTAAGTTGTGGTGACGACCATGCAAACAAGGGAAGGGTTGAGAAAAGAGACTTGTAAGCATTGCTTCCCACCATGCATTAACGAATTAAGGAAAATGTCCAACGGAGAAGGGAAAGAAACTGGATTTAGTAGAAATCTGAAAACTTAATTTTTGAAGAAAAAGCTGATTTTCGGTTTTCAAAGTTTTTTTTTTTTTATGTTTTGTCTATGTAGAGTGTGGGCTTCCCATTTGGAACGCCCTGAGATCGATCCAAACGTTCGACCATCTTTACAGTTTTTTTTCCAGATCGAGAATTGAATTGAATATTATTTATGCTCAGCCGGGATGTGGTAAGGGAAAGGATGCTGGAAGGGATCAGCTAGGGTCTAAGTTGAAGGTTCCATGCCGGCATTTGCCTGGTGTAATTGAAAAAAAAAACTTGGAAAAGCTTCAGTCAGGATGGTCGGTCGCTGGGATTGAACCAGCGACCTCCCGAATACGGAGCTGTAGCCGCTCAGTAGGTTTTTTTCTCCAGAGTTTTCTTCAGTCACACCAGGCTTATTCCAGACCTTCAAATTAGGCCCTGGCTGACCCGTCGCACGTGCTTTCCCCAACCTTATCCCGTCCTATAGCTGTCAATGCCTAAGGGGAAAAAAGTACTGTAGCTTTGTATTATATGATATGTGAAATGAGGCATGTACTATACTTTTAAAATTACATTATGCGGACTGTGTATTGATGCTTTGCTTCTTTTTACAGGTTGTACTTATTTGAAGCGTGAATCCACTATATGGCAAGTTTTTGTTTCAAGTCCAAAGAAAAAATACGTAAGTTTCTATTCTTAACCAGTAGCTGTAATTTCTTAAAGGAATGCGTCTCAAAAAGCATTTGTTTTGCGTCACAACACGCCAAAGTAAAAAGCGTTGCTAAATTTAATTAATCGTGAAAATGCAGCGAAAAAGATGGGGTTTTGAATATTCAGTTGTTTCTTTTTTTTTTTTATCGAAGCAAAGTTATATTTAGATTTAATGAGGTATTTTTTAAAAAGGAAGTTTTAACAAGTTTCCTTCGAATCCGTTATAGGCGACCGTAGGTATTTTCAATTCTTCTACTACTACTATTATCATTACTATTACCAATACTACTACTATTATTACTACTGCTCCTATTACTATTACTGCTATTACTATTACCATTATTACTACTATTATTACCATTTCTACTACTACTATTACCATTACTACTACTATTATTACCATTACTACTACTACTATTATAACTATTACTACTACTACTACTATTATTACCATTACTACTACTACTATTATAACTATTACTACTACTACTACTATTATTACCATTACTACTACTATTATAACGATTACTACTACTATTTCCATTATTATTACTACTACTACTATTATTACCATTACTACAACTATTATAACCATTACTATTACCATTACTACTATTACCATTACTACTACTACCATTATTATTACTACTATTACTATTATTACCATTACTACTATTATTATTACCATTACTACTACTACTATTATAACCATTACTATTACCATTACTACTACTATTACCATTACTGCTACTATTACTAGTACTACTACTATTATTACCATTACTACTACTACTACCATTACTACTACTACTATTACCATTACTACTACTACTATTACCATTACTACTACTAATAATAATAATAATAGTAATAATAATAATTTGTATTTTATTGGCGTAAAGAGAATACAGAGGAATCCTAATTATGTCGGTAATACAAAGAAGAGGAGGGAATAGGAGAAGAAAATAATATTTGATTATTTTTTTAAAGAACATTTTGTCTAGACTGTGTATTACACATATAAATTGATTTGTTGCTTCAATAATTTCCAGACATCTTGTTTTTTTCTGTGCTATTTCTAGCAACTAATGACGGTTCTTCTTAATTAGTGAGCTATTTAGTTTCAAATATCCACAGACATCCATGCCCCAGCAGTAGGGGTGTTGGGAAGTGCGAAGTCAGTTCCGGAATTCCGAACGCCCCTTACCGATTAAACTCCGAATCCAGAAATTTGGGGTCACTGGCCTAACGCATTAGGCCACACGACCACTGCTGCCGGCTCAAATGGCAAATTACTAGTTTGTGTTGCGTGGAAGTTAGTGGTAATGTAACATAAATGTGGGAGGTTCTCTAGAAATATTAAAATAGTTTCTGAGAAGGTTAAATTGTTGTGGAAAGCCCATCTTGTACCTAATAAGGAATCAACTATTTCGTTTAGTCGCAGAAATGGAACAAAACATTGAAATACAACCAACATGCTACAAAGAAGGAAATAAAGATTCACGGAGAGACAATAGGCATAGTTGATGAGTATGTTTATCTAGGCCAGCTCAAAACATCGAATGCTAAGTTGACTGATTAAATAAATAGAAGATATAAAATGGCGTGGATTTCGTTTGGGAGACTACACTTTATTTTCAAAAGCAAACTACCAATGTGTTTGAAGCGTAAAGTTTATAGTCATTGTGTCTTAACTGTGATGACGTACGGCTGTGAAACTTGGACATTGAATACGCAAACGACTGAGAGTCACACAAAGAACAATGGAGAGATGCATGCTAGGAATAACCAGGAGGGACAGGAAGACAAATGAATGGATTCGCTCACAAACAAAGGTAGAGGATGTAATCAAGACTGCGAAGAAAATGAAGTGGAGATGGGCCGGTCACATAGCTAGACGAACAGATGGAAGGTGGACGACAAATGTACTACAGTGGATTCCTAGAGAAAAGAAACGACCGAGACGACGTCCAAATGTAAGATGGGTAGATAAAATCAAGCGTTTTTCAGGAGCTACATGGATGAGGATATCAGCAGATCGAGATATGTGGAAAGAAAAGGGGGAGGCCATCATCCAGCAGTGGATAGAAAACGGCTGAATATGATGATGAAACTCGTATTACCACTATTTAGTCTATGGTACTACTAAAAGTGAAATCATACCAATATTATTATCATTTATTCCCTGATTTTCCAGGGAGAGAAAATTTCCTTTTTATAATGTATAATTCAACATCTGATAATAGTAACGAATCGATAGTTACTTCATGATTTCCATCATTCATTTACACACACTACTTCCTCGAATACTTCTTGGAACAGCCCTTATAAGAAGAAAATAACTGAAGATTAGGTTTACCTAAAAGCAGTTACGTTAATATTCGCATAACAGCGCTCTTTTCCAGTGGTATAACTCCTGTTACATTGTCAAAGAACAATGGCATGAATCACGTTTCTGCGTTTCCAGTTACTTTGGATGTCCAAGAGATCCAAGAAAAATTAAACCTTTTTTTCTTTACTGTTTTTTTTTCTGAGGAAGAATTTTTCCCCTCCTTGAAAGATGACGAATTAATCAGTCTGATTAAGCGTGAGTTTTAAACTCACGAACTACTAGGAAGGTGGTTGAGGTATCGTAGGAAAAGTCTCTGAGCAATTTTTCCAACGAAACATCGATCATTCAAATAGAATGCTCGCGGCAGCATATATGCAAAGGTCCCTGACAGGGATGCATCTCACTTGTTTCAAAATTACTTTTAATTAAAAAGGCTTAACAAGCTTGAAAAGTTAATAATATGTTTTGATAGTGTTTTTTTGTTGGAGTACACTCGCGCAATTATGCTTATTTACAAGTTATTTCTTTAAGTTACAAGGCTAATAAACTTGTAAACTTATCCCCTTGTTTATTTTTTTCCTTGTGCCTAGCTCATGCGTCCAAAGCATCCGAGTTGTTAGTTGATATTCCGGCTGGTGAAGGCCAATGGCCCTTCCATTCTAAAGGTCATCGAGAGTGCTGGCAAGCTGTGTTCTCACCCGATGAAAGCAGATTTGCGTGGCTTTGTGACAAAAAGAAGATCACCATTGTACCATGGAATCGGTTCAAGAATTGCCCGTAAGTAAATAAATAAATAACTCTTTGTTTATTCTTATTATTACGGATGTATTTCCTTATTTTACATGACAGTGGTTAAAGCTTCTCAAAGTCCTTTCATGTACTGAAGCGCAGTAAATACACATATATTTTGTGCGTATATGTTATTATTTGAAATATTTTACGTAATTTCCCAAGAACAAACCAGATAAATATATTAATATAAGGATTTATATTATATAACGACCTTGAACCTATTATGTAGATCCTACAAGAATATTTTCAATTAACCATTTATTATTTCGTCATGAAAACAATTAAAAATGTTATTTATATAATGTTGATTTAATCTATTCGTTGTACGAGTTAACCACATAATAGAAATGAATCTTTGTGTCTTAATTAAAGGTTAAAATCTTTCCGTAGGTACTATGCCGGCGTTAACCTGGTGAAACTTAACGGAAACCCTAAAAGATTTCAGGAAGTATGACCAGCAGCCAGGACTTAATCTTGTGCGCCTCCGCAGTTCCGATCCGAGATATGGAACCGCAACCGCTAGACCACGGCGGCTTTGAGTCTCTTCGACTAGATATCTCGTTGTATCAATCTTGTTTACAAAGCTGGTGGTTTTAGGCAAGAGTCCTTGAACGTTCCACTTTAAAGGCTAAAAACGCCAACCCAGTTTTTACTTACGAAATCGATATATAACAGAAAATCTGTGTTAAGAATAACACCTTTTAGGGATTAATATAACTTATTCCTGTAGCAGATAGCGTTGGCTTCGCATTCGGGATGTTTTGGGTTCGATGCCACCCGTCGACCGTCCTTACTTAGTCCTCAGTCACACCGGACAAATGCCGAGATTATATCTTCCACTGAGGCCCTGACGAGTCCTTTCTCTTACCCTATCACAATCTGAGCCATAGATGCCTAAAGGCCATAAATCAGGTCCAACATACAGGGTATGTAAAACAAAACCGACCAAACCACCCCACGAGGTTCCTGCCTTGAAAATAAGAAAAGTGTAAACCGTCCATGGCGATTCGTTTCGGCAATATAGGCTACCGAAAGCGTGGGAAAATGAAATCTAGAGCTTGATATTTCCAATACAATTTACTGTAGAACTGAGGCCGCATGGTACCCTCAAAGACTTCAAACCTACTCTATCCAAAATTGTGTAATGGATGTGCAAGTGATTTCCCAAAGGAAGTCTCTGGAGTAAAGGTGTGTCGGAATAAGCATGAATGAACCCACTTTCCGTATGAGTACAGATGACAAACTTATTAATTACCATTGAACCGGGCAATGACAACCTTTGCTATTACTAGCAGATACACCAAATGTTCGTGGAAATAATGTATACTTTACTTCTGCTTGTTATGTAACCACTCATCTTGAAGAAAAGCATTCCGCGAAGGAAATCAGTTTGAGATATCGCAAACAAATCTCAATCTTGCCTATTTCGCGAAGGAAATCAGTTTTGAAGTCTGAGGGTATCATTCCGCCTCAGCTCTACAGTTAAATGGTTTTGGAAATACCAAGCTGTACATTTCATTTCTCCACAATTTCGGTAGCCTATAGCACTGAAACAAATCATTTGTGCGCCTTCGATGGTGTGTACATTTTATTTTCATGTCAGGAGTCACGTGAGGTGGTTTTGTTGGTATTGTTTCCCAAAACCCTGTACAGCACATCCAGGACAATATGGCGAAGTTGTGTTCACAGCTGCAAAGTTAGGTTTCAAGGATGGTAATATATCTTAAACTTGGGCTCCATTTAAGACAGATGATCCTGTGGATCCAAACCTTAAGGTATTTTCCTTGAAGTTAACATCTAATGCTAGGATTGTAGTACCATAGACCCTCAGAAGTTCCTCCCCAATCTGTCCTCGGAAGTTATTTTGTAAGAGGCACACCATATCTAAATTCGAAATGACCTTAGGCCTGCGCAAGAGCTTAGTACATTTAAGAATTTGTACTTTTAAGTAAATTGTTGAAAGAGTTTAATTTCGAGAGTGACA
>JAGDQP010052174.1:0-13847 GCA_022664845.1 Lepisma saccharinum | reverse complement strand
ATTTATATATATATATATATATATATATATTTGCAGAGACATGTAAGGGCAGTATTTCTTGTATAGATAGCGGAGAAAGAATAGCATTTGATGGTCGTATTGCAAAATCTACAAGAATGGTAACGTAACATAGCTAGTGGCTAATTAGTACAAGCAGCATATTTAATTTTGTTGACAAGAGTTTGATTTCTATTTCTACCATGTGCACTAATTTGTTTTTAGTACAATCAGATTCATAGAAAAGAACCGATGGAGAATTCTTAGAAGGTGTCTAATCTGATAACATTGAACCGAAATTATGTGACAGGTAGAACATCTGAATTATTTATTTGAAATGTGCATAGTATAATATTTTGGTATAACCACAGTTTTCAATTTTTCGTACCCCACACCATAACGGTAAACCCGTCATGCTTGATGGTTGGTTGTAGTCGATTCATGCTGAGTTCTTATCTTGGGTTTCTTCAGACCCATATACAAAGGCTTCATGAAACGTGATAAGAGCACTGCACAACTTATTCAGAAGCTCAAAGGGTCTCTCTTGTCCGCTGCTTCAGTTTTGGTAGTGTTGGCTACGACGACCAGTATTTTCCGCTTAGCAGTTTTCTCATCATAGTCTAGCTAGTGAAGATATCTGACAATCAGTCTTAGGACTCACCTGAAGGCTTTCCGTCATGTTTGCAGCTTTGGAACCTGGAAGACTGTAACACCGAGGACTGATTCTCATAATCTTATGCAACAGCTGAAGATTATGGGATATGCTGATTGACGGAAATTCTCCTGTACTTAAGTCTGATAATCTTATGCAACAGCCCGTTTGGATGTTGGCCTCAGCACCACAGCGGACAAGCACAGCTTTGAGAGACAATGTGTAGTGAAAGGAATGCAGGGAGGAGAGACCACGCTCTCTAAGTTCCGTTGCTCGCAAGAAAAAACGATCACCAAGAGAAGATATCCCTCGAGGTGCAGATGAAGCTATGTGAGCTACTAGTTCCTGCCCTCCGAAGAGAAACGGTCATCCGCGGCCCACGGGTTGAGGACTGCAGAAGGTGAGCTACTGGTTTGGTTCCTCCGAAATGAAACAGTCGCCCGCGGCCCACAGGTTGCGAACCGAAGTTGGTGAGCTACTGGTTCCGTTACCCCGAAGAGAAACAGTTGCCCGCGACCCACAGGTTGTGGACTGGATATAAGGGGAATGTAGATTCCGTACCTCGAAGTAAGATACGGTCGTCCACAGAAGGTGAAAAAAAAGGAAATACTGCCCGCGCTAGGTCGTATATCACACTCCAAGTTCCGCTCCTGACGAGAGAAGCGGTCGCTGGGGAAGTCTCTCAAAGCTATAGAGAGTTTGTCCAATAATAAAAATCACGTGGTTCCTAAGAATATTTGCTTTATTGTCAAAAAACAATAAACCATTATTTGCACCTATCTAACGGCCGGGTACATGATCGTTCAGGTTATAGAGAAGCATACACTAAATTTACGATTCTGATTTACATAATTAAATAATCACAAAAAGGAAATGTTAGTTTACATCAAGAAAATTTGCAATACGATCCTATTTATATTATCAGTTAATCGACATCAAAAGTTCTTTTTAAAAATAACAAAAAGAATTACTGAGAATTGATAACTGAAGCACTATCTCTTGTGCTAAGTAATGTGTACACTATATACATAGTAAATTGTAGGTACATGAACAAACCTCTGTTCAGTACTGTTACAAGGCCTTCCACCAGTCGTTTCGGAGTCTTCAGTTCTCATGCGACATGAACATCCAGCTCAACTTGAACCTGCCATCACAGTTTACCTTTTGCTCTGTTTTAAACTGCAAAAACAAAGGAGATCAGAATCTTTAATGTTCGGGAAGTTTGTCTTTGGGGCATAGCATCTTAATATTGTCCAACAATATTCTCTCATTGGAAATAACTCCATTTTGCTGCCCCAGGGGTTGGAGGCATATTTCTTGGTGTGGATACCATGCTAGTATACATAAACCTGTCACAATATAAATATATGTCGTTTCTACCATGCCACATGTTCATAGTTCTGAAATGAAAAGTGTCTATTTATTTATAAGTTGATTCTGTACGTTCTTCACAACATATTGTTAATACTCTTCCAATTGGATCAGACCTTTTAACAATTTTGTAATATTTGAATGGTTAAATGTAATCATGCCGAAATGTTCTATAAGCTACTACATAAATATAAATGCTATGCGAACGACACGTTGCAATCATTAACAAACCACATCAAGTTGGACTACTTACTCTTTGCTGAACATACCATAGCTAGTAAGTTCAAAAGTGAAATACATTGTCATTCCTCTTACAAGAAAGCGTGAACTCTCAGAATGTTGAATTGAATTTAAGGCCTTTAGGTAATTTTGGCTCAGACCAGATGGATAGTGATGCTAGTATTGGTGGAATATATAAAGTGAAAGGAAACGGGAAAACCCAGAGAAAACCCACGTGTACGGTGTTTGTTAATCACAAAGCCCACATGGCACGAGCCGGAATCGAACTGAGGATCTTACAAACCAGAGGTGATTGTTCTACCACTGAGCCACTGCGACCCCATAAGCTCTCAGGAGATGGATGATTGAATTATCGAATACCAGTACATTTACAACTGACAATAGATTACGCATATATCTAAGACTTCTCAAAAGTACTATTCATTTACTTCGTAGACAGAAATATTTCAATACAAATAACATAATTGTTTCCACACTGACATAAAGATGTCAACTTTTGTGTTTAGTTTATCTTATATTCCAATGAACTCGAGCGCTCAATTGCATCTTATTTGCCTTTTCTATATCACACTTGAGCCAACTCATATTCTGCACAGTTCAAAACATAAGAGCAATTCTGAGACGAAAGATATGGTGTGCTAGTTTATCATCCTCATAGTTATAGAGTCGGTCGGGTAGCCGTGCGGTCTACGGCTGTAGGCCAACGACTCGATGGTCCGGGGTTCGAGTTCCGGCAGGGGAATGGGTGTCGATTTTCATGGCTAAAGATCGAGTCATGACGGGCCGGAGTCCAAAATTACTAGACTGGCCCATATAGAATTAAATAAAAACATTTTTCTTCAATCATAGTTGTAGATGAAAAATGTATACCTTACTTATTTCATTTTCATTTTCAGTAAAACTGGGCTGAACGAAGACATATGCACCTTCAAATTATCAAATTTGAAGAACTGGTTGTTGTTAGTAATAAATCCTTCTATGTACCTGGATATGTACTTCAATATAAAGGAAGAAGATCCTTTCTACATCGCAGGATTTAAGAGACATTCGTAGTCTCCCCCACAGACTTTTTATAGCTTTAAGAAAATAGGAAATATTAAGACCTATGTTGACATTTAGAAAACCGACCTCTTTAAATACTTCTCAACACATAACTCGTAATAAGTGAAATGTACTTCATATTTTCAAACGGTTTCTGTCTCACTAGAAATTTGAAGCACGATGCCCAGACTTTCAAATTTCCGATCTAAATAAGACAAGCACAATTTTAAAGATCATTCACTTAACACATTATCAAGGTTACTCTTCGAAATATTATTAATGATCTTCATTTGCCCGTCAAATTCAATTAAACCAGGAAACTTACAGAAAGCATGATTAGAAATGTTTTCGTGCATGAAGACGAGCGCACTGGCCACAAGTTTGATTCGAAAGAATAAGTGCTTATAGTGTGATCTGAAAATACACGTTTATTTGTAAAACGCTTTAACAATGGAACACAAATTCACATGAATGGAGACTGGGTGGAATGCACTATCAGTTAGAGGATAAGTTCGTCGTGGCCGCCATCTTGAAATCGGTTATTTTGAATTTTGTTCCATTTTTTTGTGAGAAAGACCATGTAATATCTGGGCTAGAATATTACTAGAAATACTTTATTGAAAAGTCAGTTTTGCCATACATTTACTTTTGAGGGAGATAATGAGATGTAACATTAATATGCGATTGCACCGATATACCGACTGATAGATACACTGCAGGGTTCAATTCTGTAAACTCACATTTAATTTTTTTTTCTTACATAGAGAGAAGTACCAGAAAGGATGAATCAATAAATGTTAAATACCGAGGAGAAAATGTGATGATTTTCCATTGCTGCTTATGAGAGTATCTCATGTAAGGTCCTACCAATATGGCGGCCAGTGAAAATAAAACGTATTTTGTAATTTGCATCATTAGCAGTTAAATAATTATTATCTCGTTATCATTTTTATTAAATGGCCAGAAAACGGAGGAGAGTAATTTGTCACAATGTGAAGGTGGGAAGGGGAAAGGACGAGAGAAATGAGGCGGTAAGAGAAAGGGGGCGCTGGAAGATAGGGGCCTAGGGCGCCTACATGTATAAATCCGGCCCTGCATATCCCTACCTTCCATTTGGCATTTTCTTTGCGTGTGGTGAGAGGCTCAACTCCCACGGGTGTCCATTAGATGGACCGTTCAAAACTCACTTTACTAAAACTCTAGGTCTAATCCGTTACTCACTTGCAAGTTTAGGAGGCATTCTCTGGAAGACGAACCTATAGACTATGGACTGGATCAAATGCCCCATACTTTATCCCGCGCTAATACTCAAATGAAACTTGAAATTTATAAAATGTGAAAAGCTGTACCGAATGGTCATAGCTCAGTGATAGAATGTTAGCTTCGCATTCGGGGTAGATCCTGGATTCGATCCCAGCAGCCGACACCCTGACTGAGGTTTCTCCAGGGTTTTTCCTCAATCATACCAGGTAAATACCGGGATGGTACCTTGAACTTAGATCCTGGCCGACTTCTTCCTGCATCTTTTCCCCTCCCCTATCCCGGGTTGATTCTTAGATGCCTAAATGCCATAAGTATTTTGAAAAAATGTGAAGAGATGTGGGAAGACACCAGCTCTAGCAGAAATTTCAGTACTAGCTCAACATTCGTTTGGTGTGTCGCAAGCAGAAATCAGGTATAATATCCAATCAGGAAGTCTGGTCTTCAGACTTTCAAATTTATAACATCCCAGTCTCTCAGTATCTGTATGCGGATCAACGATGTTAATATCTGAGGCAAGTCGTCAGAATAAATGCTCTATAAAGGTAATACTTGGAACAACTCTGATATAAAAAAAAAATCTGGCTAATTCAGGGCTTTACACTATTAAAACAATTTTTTCTCCCTAAAAACTTAAATTTTTGGTTTTAATATAAAACCTTTTGTTTTCCCTGCATGTAATAATAATAATATTCGATGAACGTTTCATTAGCTGGTATACGGTTTATTTGCTATGCGTTTTAGCCTTTGGGTAAAGCATATTACAAGGTTACCGTGAGTTTGGTAATATAGTAATAGCTACAGTCCACAGTTGTGTATATATTCACAAACAAGTTTAACATACATTATTAAGCCCTGTAACAGAAGATAATCTAGTGAACAGTCATGTTTGAGGTAGCTAGTTTTCAGTTTAACCAAGCACAAATATGACAAGGAAAATGGAGAAAGTACCTGATTTTCCCTTTAACCAAATTTTTCCCAGCGGGTAATAACCTATTATTAATAGCGTAGCCAAATGAGACTTCAGTGAAAAAAAAAAAAAAAAAAAAAAGGTCCCCCATTCGATTAGATATTTCAGATGCATTATTAATAGAGGTCTTCGTATTTGATCTTGATGTGTGTACACTGTGTAGTTAATTCAAGAGCAAATGTTTAATTTATGTTTTGTTTGTTGACCAACGCCAATTTCCATTCACTGAAGCGAATTAACAACCCCATTCCATTCACTCGTGCTCACCCAACTTCCTTTCAGTGGCTCACATAGAGAAAACTCAATTTACGCATGCAAATCATAATTATTTTCTGAGACTACCACCAGGGGGCACGTTGGTGATTGTGGAAAAAGCAGTTACCTATTCTTTTTTTTTTCCTAGTATCTCATCTAAAAAGATATGTCAAAAGGGATCGACCATCACGACAAAAGTGCAGAAACCCGGCTCCCCCATCTCTTGTCTGTGTTTGTTTTATGCCCCTTTTTTAAAGTTCATGTACCAAAATTTCTTGTCCCTTCCTTTTGAAGAGTACAGAGAAGGGATGTCAATTTTTCAAGAATATTGAGTGTGCACCCCCTAACAAGTACTAAAATTTAAAGGAAAGTTCCAATTCAAAAGCATAAATAATTCACAAGTTATAACGTTTTCTAGAATATAAAATACATAGGACTAAATTTTGAGATTTAGACTTTATAATACATATTAAGAGAAATCGCCTTTTTTGCACTCCCCCCTTCAATCCCTGTACTCTTCAAAGCTATGTTTTAGGTTAGGTTAAGTAATTTCTATTCTATTTAAGGTTTCCTTACCTACGAGCATATTAAGATAACTCACTACATTCATCTCTGTCCGAGGAGTGATTCAAAATTGTCCTCTGTAAGTTTCGTCTCAAATACTCCCTTAAGAATTAATATCCCAGTCACAATCGAGATCTGAAACATAGATTTCTTGTTGTTTGTATTATTTAGTAAGTGCAGGTATGTTTACAGTAAGTAGCATTTGAATCTGTGAATTTTGTACTTCGACTTACAATACCTTTATTTGTTGGTAGCCCTAATTTACAAAAATGAATTGACTATTAATAAAATAAATAAATTCTGATATTGGCATTGAAACGTGTGTAATTGTTTTTTAATGAAAGACAATAGATTACTCGCCAGTTTGATTCGTGGAGAATTTTTAATTGGATACATCAAAGAAACAGGTTTATTCCGACTTCTTTAATTGACAGGTAAGAATACACCTTATTTTCAGGTGTGACTTTTACTATCTATTAAAGCATCAGTACTCTTGCTTGACTCTAAGCTATCTTTTCAATTTGCTATAGAATGAGTTGTTTTGGATCGCATATATATAATTATTTGTTTACTATCTAACTACAATTCCACGTTATATTTCCTTTTGGAGACAGAGCTTACAAAATATGAATTAGAATATCGTAATGTTCTCGACGATTTCTTATAATGCGTCTTAGGTAGAGTCAATAGATACACACACACGGGTTTGGTTTTAGCCCACAACCAGCTTTATTACAAAATTTGAATAAGTCACTAAAGTTACTAAGAACAGGGTCCCGTAGGATGCTAAATACAAAAGATTTAAAAGCAAACGAATAGCTTATAGATTTCTTGTATTCGGATGTACTCCTTTGACAAGATTTGTTTTGAGGTGTCGCACCAGAAGCAAGCCTTCTGCGTGTTAAAGGTAGTACCAGAAGCAAGTCTTCTGTGTACAGGAATGATATTTGGTTAAGGTACAGTGCGCATGCGAGGATGGCACCAGGAGCAAGCCTCTTGCGTGCCAGGGATGTTCCAAAAGCAAGCCTTCTGCGAACAGATAGGAGAGGAGATGACCACCCAGGGGTCGAGTGATACCTTGTAGACTCAGCTGCGGCGTTTTATAGGTTCCATTTGTGGGAGGTTCTCCAAATCCATCCATCGGCGACTGCAACTCCATCTTCAGGTCGATATCAACCCCATCTGTTGTATCCATGTAGAGTTGTTGTTGTCTGCTAATGAGTCGCTTCCTGTTTGTTGTCATTACATCACACATGCTTGTTTGCTACAAGAATTACTATTATTTACACTTGCAATGTGCACGTGTGAGTAATACACGGAACATTGCAATATATTAGTTTTCATTAATCAGTTGCTGTTGAGGTATAATTTCCAAAGAAAACGCACTAGGAACAGACAGTTTCGTTGCACTACTACTTATTTCATATAAATTTCAAGGTCATTTGAATTATTATCAAAGTCCTCTACGAGCATGTTAACTACTAAAGCCAGGACTTTCAATTTGTTAAAGTTTGCACAGAGGAGTCAAAACGTTGAGTTTATTTCCACTAGGTCTTGAACCCGGATTCACGAGCGTAAGAAAATGATCCTGTTAATCATTTTGAGAACCAGAACCCCATACTGTTTCAAGTTGGTCACAAAAGTAAATCAAATATAAATAAAACTTTTCTCTAATTATTTATTGAATTAACATTATATAAATATTGTAAGAAGCCATTTTTGTGCAAAGTATATATTCACATTTACACCCGATATCTACCAGGTTGCCAGTATCTTCATTTCGGTATCGTTGAAAGTATAGCCAGACATGTTCAAAAATATCCTTCATCGTGGATTTGTCCAGTTTTTCACAATATTACACCCCTAGCAGGCATTTTAAGTTATTGGAACAGCTGTGTTTTTCTATATTTTATTCCCAAGCTATTCACGTAATCTTTGAGAAATATCTGTCGTTTTCATATTTTTCTTCGTTACAAACTTAATTGTAATGCATTACGCAACGCAATTAGGTGTAGCTTTCTCACCCATCATGTTTGCTACTAAAGATATGAATGCAAGGTGATGATCATAACAAGGTCAGGACGAGACACTGACTCTAATAGGAGGTATCTTCTCTTTGAGTCGCTTATATGTTCGCTGGAACAACAGCTGGAGAACAAGTTCGATTTATATTAGATTTACTCTGACATTAACATCGCAAGTATGTTATGCAAGCATACCTTCTTCTCGTAAGTAAAACAGTAATACTTGATTTTGAGTAAATCTTAAACCAACGAAGACGAGGTTAAAATAACATTTTTTTTCTGAGCGCCTTCTTCAAGTAACGCGAATAAATGTACACTGAGCATTTCAGTGCACAGGTTATTTCTGATAAGTAGCGTCGCCGTTTATACTTACAGGTAGGGTTGCCACTTTTTTATGAATAAATTACGGGACTCTGTACAAAAGATACGGGATAATACCAAAAAATACTGGACAAATTTGAAATAACCTAAAGATGAAAGTAAGTAGTAAGGTCCTGTACTACTACAAAGTATATGACTAACCGCACAATTTAAAACCTCCAAAGTAAAGAAAACACAGAAAACGTCTTGCTTGTACATGTTCACACTCCAAAAGCACTGGCGGGCGAAAATGTGATATTTCAATTTCGTAAGCACATTTAGGGTTAGTATCTGCACTGCAGAAATTACTTTTAATTCAACAGTTTTTCGGTGTTCCTGGGTGACTACATTTTTTTTTGGTTGAATCAACACAACAAACGGTGTTGATTTCGGTGATTCAACACAATGGATGCGTTTTCCATTCTGATTCAAAACATTGAAGAGTTTCATGCTACCACTATCACAGTGTTGAATCAACGAAATCATTCAACAAACGGTGTTGATTTAATACAAAAGTCGTCGTCTCTCTGGTACACTGAAAAGTGTTGAATTAACAGAGCCATTTTTGCAGTGTGTTATCAATTAGAGCAAACAAGGAGCGAGAAACATATTCCCATCCCCAGATCTCATGTTGGGGCCTCGGAATGTGAACGGAATCTGCTCGCCAGTCTGCATAGTAAACAGTTGGGAAAAAGTCAATCACTCTTTATTATTATGAGAATTTACTACTACTTATAAATACCGGACAACCACTTATAATATGAGATGCGCATATTTCACCTAAAGTACGGGATATCCCGTATTATACGGGACAGGTGGTCCTACTTACATGCAACTTTAAACATTTTAAATATTATTTTATTTGCGTCATTTTAGTAAGTATTGACTCCGACCCATTCCGATTTTATGAGTTTTTTTTAAAAGGCGTCTTAAAATCAACAAACTTTCATTTCACGGCCCTGAACAGAGCCTGAAATTTCTCGAACATTAGCCGAAGCCTCAAACTTCACGATCACTGAGTCCACCTTTGATTTACGTAAGAAATGGTTTGAAAACACACTACATTCAGAACCATTTGTATTTATGCACATTTTGAATATTGTTATGACCTTTAGGCAACTTTCGCTAAGGTCAGTCAACTGGAGACAAGAGGATGTTGGAAAGAGGTTGACCAGAATTGAGTTTAAAAGTAATTATCGTGGTGTGACTGAGAAAAAAACGCTAGTAAACCCTCAGTCAGGACAACCAGCCGCTGGGATTGTTCTCAGGACCTTCCGATTACTAGAGCAATGTTCTATCACCTGAGATATGGCCGGTCGATATATTTATGCTAATAATTCATAATACTGGACACTAAATCCCGCTCGATTTCAGCGGAATATTTCAACTTTCGAGAGAGGAAAGAGGGAAAATGACGTAATAAAACGTTGAAATTGTAAAAAGATGCAAAAGGGGAGCATCTATTCATAAATAGCAAGAAAGAAAGTAATGTACTTCTGAATGAAAAAGAGTAAAAACTTAATTTCGGGAACATTTGAGCCCAGTATCTTCCGGCCGGCATATCCAACACCTTAACCCATCAGTCAGCCGTCCAACTGCGAAAGTACACTTTTGAAATGGTTTATTTTGTCTCGTTAATTACTTGAGAACAACGTTCAAAGATTTCTTGTACATCTCTTACTCGTTACTCCTGACGTCTTCTTGTATAGGTTATTATTGTCACTGAGAAAAGTTTTCAGGTTTTCTGTTGTCATTTTCAACTAAACGCAACGTGATAAATTTCACAGTATTGAAATGATCTGCGCGTACAAGCACGTGCCAGACACACTCACAACATAAACACGTAGTGGAATGTGTAATACAATGTAAACAAACATTTGTCACATGAATATCAACAACAGGCAGATGACAACGAATAACTCGACAACAAAACAGAAGATGGTGTTGGAATCGCAAGACGAGGGACTTGGAGGAACGCACCCAAATCATCGCTATAAAAAAGCCAGACATCAAGGCAAGAGGCATCACTCGTTTTCGATCGGGTGGTCACTCCTCTTTCCCTAACCGTTCTGAGTAGCTTGTACTGGAACACATTCCTTATACTCTGGAGCTTGTCCAGGTATATCCTGCTATCCGTCTCTGGGGCTTCCCCAGGACATTTCTCCTACCTACTCTATCCTAGATACTCGTCCGCTCTTGATTTGTTTTATTACCTAGCCCTCGCTGAGCTTGTTAGCGGGGTTTTCTTCTAAGCACACATCCCTTCGCGATAGTGCTGACCCTCACATAAAACCAATCACCTGCAGCGAGAAGGAGATCAGGATAATTAAACTATGATTGTATATTTGTATATAGAATCTGTTCCGGACGGTCTTTTTATTAAACTCCGGGAACTTGTACACGTATATAATAAAACCTGGTTGTGGGCTACTCCGTGTATCTATCTAGCTCTACCTGTTTACACCCCGTAAGGGACAAATAAAACAAGGAACATTGCGGTATAGCTTTGTCTTTTGATAACCTTCGCAGTAAGAAATGGCAGAGAAGAAACGTAACTAGTATCCATGATGCATTCTGAATCACTCTAAAAAGATATGGAATAAACTACTCTAAAAAGATAAGAAATCGCTCTTTCAAGTTTGAAGAATAAATTACGTGCAAAAGCATCGGAATTCAATCTAGAAAGAGCATATTCTCCATGTAAAGTGAGAAACCCACTCTTTTCGACTGAAAATTCCGCTCTACAAAGAGTAGTGTCTCTTCCGCTATAAGAACATGGAATATTCCACTCTTTTGATTTAGAGTGTGTGCAAAGTAATGTTGCAAAAAAAAAAGTAATGCTTGACTACGCTATACTGGAAATATGCCGTTTCCATAATTTAAATAGAAAAGGAAATAATATCTTTGAAACTTTGGATACCTCATTATAAAGAAAATCCTACGTATAAAGAATTTAGGTTTCGTTGCGTTCAAGGCCGAAGAGCCCAAGTGTACTGAGTTTTCATATTTCTGCTTTAGAATGTAACGTTGAAAAATATTTTTATTTTCAATTAGATATCGAAACAGTCTCTAGACTTATCGCCAAAAACGGAGTACTATATTTTTTGCTTACCCTACTATTCGAAACATACAATAGAGAAGCCACAGAAAGAACTAGACATTACAACCGAACTTGTGTTTTTGTTTAAGAGATATGGAACCAATATGCCCATTTACCACTATTGTTCTAAAATACAGCCCTATTTAATTCATTTCTTCGCCATTTACTGTATTATTTGTAAGCCAAACTCTGAACATGGTACAGCCATCCGATTACAATAAGTCAGCTTTATGACCAGTAATTCTGTTACCTGATGCTCAATTTATGTTTCCTCTACGCCTACTCTCCCATTTCGTGTGGACCGTGGATCGTAATTTGTAGTTATTCCTAACTTAACACGCTTTCATCCTAAGTTATTGAATCAGTTGTCATCACCCCCATATGTTCTTATTAAGTCACAATTTATTCTCTTGTGTGCTGATCGATAAATTCTTCCCCTTTTTTGTCTTACACGTTAGTCATATATATTTCTATTATCCGTAATTTTATCGAATCAATTTTGTTTTTAGTCATTTTGTCTCTTCTGAATTGTAAAGATGTCTCCTTTTCCCCCGTTTCTATGGATACAAAACGTTAAAAGATATTATTTAATATCTGGACACAGGGGGGGGGGTATAACATTCCACATATCCTAAGTATTTGCTACTTTACTATTCTATCTGTTTTTATCTATCCTTATATTTTAACTTTTTTTTTCATTCCTATTTCTCGTATCCAATTTTAACATTCCTACCGGTTTTTCGTTAACTGCAATAAGAAGAGGAGGCGACACGGATATTTCCTAATTTACCAAATTTAACTTAATTTAAAAAAAGTAATTTACAGTTACAACTTTGAAATAAGTTACAGGGAACGGGAATGACATCAAATGGTTCACCTACTTATGCATAAACCAAGTAAGCTTGACAATGTTTGAATAGCTTGTCCAATCCGCCAATTGCGCGATAATGAATATTCTAGTGAAGTCAATCTGCGAAACCAATCCTCTACCAGCTATAAGAAAAATAATATTGGTGAAGTCAGGGCCCCCGTATAGTCCCACCCTGTGGTGTGATTGCTCTCCAACTTCTACTATCCACCTCCGCATGCATGCATGCAACTGCAGCCTCTGTCGCGGGTGTGAACCCTCTACCAACTAAACCACTTGTTATTAAAGTTACGACATTTCTATGACATGTGACAACAGTAAACTATTTTTTATTAATGTAAGTAAGTTGTTATCAAGTGGTTGTAAATGACAATCATTCTCAGTAGCACAAGTTTGATTTAACGTGATGAAACTATTATAGCACAGTTTATTCAACCAAATTTGGTTGAATCAGCTCTTTGGCCGAAATTAAACATGGAGGAAATGATCCTTCGCCGGCTAATCTTAATGTCAAATCAATGTGTGCTACTGATGATATGAGTAACAGTTATATTATCTACGTCAAATCAACGTGTGTGTTACTTACTGGTGATATGAGTAATAGTTATATTTCCAGCGTCAAATCAACGTGTGTGATATTGGTGATATGAAAAATAATTATAATATCAACGTCAAATCAACATATGTGCTACTGGTGATATGAATAATAGCTATACTATCAACGTTAAATCAACATGTTTGCTACTGCTGATATGAGTAATGGCTTTATTACCGAGTTTAAAGCAACGTGTTCGCTACTGATGATATGAGATGTAGCTATTAATATTTTGGAACTTCTAAGTGTGTTGAGTACGCTCGATTGGAAAGTTGTACAAGAGAATTCGAAAGATGGACATCCTGTAAGAAGCACACATCAATTGAATATGTCCGAATGTAAACATGAGTGAGTTCAAGTCCATGAAGATATACTAAGGGGTTACTTTGGGCAAGGGGTTACTTTAGGCAGAACTAACACACGAAGATTTGACAAGTGTTATTGTTTTGTTTCGTGAGTGATACAAGTTTGAGTTTTTGTGCCAATGTTGCGTATGAAGCTTGCTTACAATTGGTAATGATTGTTTATTCATAAACAAATATAAAAAAGC
>JAGDQP010052173.1:0-13847 GCA_022664845.1 Lepisma saccharinum | reverse complement strand
CAGAGATGTTTAAATGGGGAGGTGAAAAAATGAAAGAGGAACTTGCTAAACTATTCTCGATGTGCCTAAGGAAGAGAAAAATACCCTCAAGTTGGAACAAAGCCGTTATCATTTTGTTATACAAGAAAGAGGACAAAGAACGCGTCGAAAACTACAGACCAATTTGTTTACTGTCAGTCCTATACAAAATGTTCACCAAATTTGTTTTGAATCGTATTGAACGAGACTAAAATTTTAACCAGGGTAGGGAACAAGCCTGATTCCATCGTCGATTTAGCACAATGGACCACATACAAACATTGAATGAAGTTATGGAAAGGACTAATGAATATGAACTTCCACTATGTTTGGGATTCATAGATTTTGAAAAGCTTTCGATTCGGACTCCTTGTCAGCAGTACTTAAATCACTTGAACATCAAGGCATGGAAAGTGCATACATCAAGTTACTGCGAGACATTTACTCGACTGCCACATCTGTCATTAGACTGCATCAAGAAAGTGAAAAAATGAGACAATAGGCATAGTGGATGAGTATGTTTACATAGGCGAGCTCAAAACATCGAATGCAAAGTTGACCGACGAAATAAATAGAAGATGTAAAATGGCGTGGAGTTATTTTGGAAGACTACACTTTATTTTTAAAGGCAACCTACCAATGTGTTTGAAGCGTAAAGTTTATATTCAATGTGTCTTACCTGTAATGATGTACGGCTGCGACACTTAGACATTGAATTCGCAAACGACTCAAAGATTGAAAGTCACACAAAGAGCAATGCATGCTAGAAATAACCAGGAGGAACAGGAAGACAAATGCATGGATTCGCGCACAAACAAAGGTAGAGGATGTAATCAAGACTGCGAAGACGATGAAGTGGAGATGGGCCGGTCACATAGCTAGACGAACAGATGGAAGGTGGACGACAAATGTACTACAATGGATTCCTAGAGAAAAGTAACGACCGAGGCGATGTCCAAATGTAAGGTGGGTAGATGAAATTAAGCGTTTTTCAGGAGCTCCATGGATGAGGATATCAGGAGACCGAGATATGTGGAAAGAAAAGGTACAGATGCTTATCAGAATAATGGAAACACCTGAACGAAAGTGCAACTTACCAGATTAATATGGTGTCGGGACACCTTTCGCCTTCAGAACAGCCTTGATGCGACGTTGGATGGAGGCATAGAGGTCGTGAATGGTAGCAAGTGGAGTATTACATCATTCCTCGTGCAGGGCATCGGCCAGTTCTGTGAGAGAGGATGGAGGTGGAAATCGTCGCCGGAGTCGTGTTTCCAAGATGGACCACAGATGTTCAATTATGTTGAGATATGGGGATTGGGCGGGCCAGGGGAGGTGTTGAACTTCATCCCGATGTTCCTCAAACCACGCTGCAACAACTCCAGCTGTGTGAATGGGTGCATTATCATCCTGGAATATGGCGTCATTGTCCGGGAACAACATCCGGACCATAGGATGCAAGTGGTCTCCTAAAATTGCGACATAATCGTTGGCAGTGATGCGTCCGCGAAGTTTGACCACAGGACCCAATGAAAACCATGATATTGCGGCCCACAGCATCACCGTGCCGCCGCCATATTTCACAGTTGGGCGGAGACACTGCAGATCATACGCTTCTTTGGGCGTTCTCCACACATAAACACGGCCCGTGGTTTGGAATAGGGTGAGTGGCTACTCATCCGACCATACCACACGTTTCCAGTCGTCAACGGTCCAAGTTGCATGGTCGCGGCACCATTTGCGGCGTGCTAAAGCGTTCTGGTCCCTGATGAGAGGTTTGGCCCGTGCAACACGACCCCGTAAGTTCATGTCATGTAATTTGCGGCGGACTGTGATTGTCGAAACAGGTTGGGGGAGGTGCGGATTGAGTTCCTCCGTCACTTGCGCCGCAGTGGCACAACGGTTCCGCGTGACAATGCGCTTTAATACCCGGCGTGCCCTGTCACTGATGCTTTTCTTCCGCCCACTGTTCCGCTTCCCCGATGTGGTTTTCCCGTGTGTTGTGTAGGCCGTCATCACCTTCGACACTGTCCCTGGCGACACACCTAACACACTAGCCACTGCCGTCACACTCACTCCACATAACTGCGCACCAACAATTTGCCCTCTTTGAAACTCTGAGAGGTCTCCCATTTTACACTACCTCCGTCTGCTGCAGCCACTGCACACTCCTGTTCCACGACGCCTGACGTAGTATGGAGACCGACCTAACACACCACCACCAGCAGTCCGGCGCTGCGGTCGCCACGACACCACTGCCAACCCATACATCTGACGTGTTGCCAACTACAGGTGTTTCCATTATTCTGATAAGCATCTGCAGAGGCCTTCATCCAGCAGTGGATAGAAAACGTCTGAATATGATATAATATATATATATATTACACATACACACATAAACAAGCAAAACACAGAAAGACAACTAAGGTGTAATAAATACAATGAACGATGATCATCGTACTCCTTAATACTTAAATATATTACGATACGATGTTGCGGCTGTGGGTCTTAAAACTTTTCGTCGTCGCTGCGTGGCTTCAATAGAATTAAAACTTCTTATAATCTCTCAGGAATCCTTTAGATCTAGACGTCTGAATCTGAGAGCACAGAGATAAAACCAAGATACCCTCTTTGATTAACCTCAATGGAGGTGGGACGAAATTTGGCATAAGTACAAGTTAGATCTACTGTGTTACAATCTAGCTAATTTTAAGCGAAGTTGAAGAAAAACTATGTTGGTAAAACGAACAGAAGTTTATTCAAGAACGAAACGCGCTTGCTCATAATAATATATACTTCTTATTACTCCTAATTTTCAAGTACCCAACATTGGCTGTTTCGTCACAATGACATTTTGAGCACCTTGAACTTTCATTGACTTGAACAATAAAGTTAAAATGCAAGTTTAACACATATATAATTACACACAGCGGATCGCCGGGGAAAATATCTGAATCTATATATCATCAAGACACACATATTATTAAGGTATTTTCATTCCAAGCTTATATAATAAATCGCGGTACATTTATTCATGCCATATGTGTTCGCGAATTTCACAAACTTATTCAGTCATTCCGCAAACATCGACAAACAAAACCATAACGCCATCGGAGTAATATCTTTAAGAACCAATTCAACATAATTGTATTGGTTAACAACGAAATTAATAAGTATATTAATCCACTGTGACTATATATTATACAATATAACGTTATACCTGTTTAGGTTTTTTCTAACTTATAACAGTAGTATGTAGGTCTCGCTGACACTGCTTTTAGTAAACAAACCGAAAGTACAAAATATAAAATAATATAACGTAGAGTAAAATAACGTAATCGAATCTAAATTCCCGGAACCTGATAATAATTACATCTACAATACATCATTTTCACAAGATTTAACCGTAATACAAATTGTCGGGTTATAATCAATTGTACAAATTGCCGCGTTAACCGAAGCTAACCTAGCCTAACCTAACCTAGTCTACCCTTGCAAAGGAAAGAGACAAATAAGAGAATATTTAAGAAAGAAGGATGCAAATATGTTAACGGTGAAACAATTTCATTCATGTATTATGAATGAATCTCTCTTTTGTCCAGCTTACTGTGAATATGTGGAATCGCCTTTTCTGAAAATGAATTACTGTATTCCAAAAATTAGACTGAAAACAAGTAACGATTTGAGTAACATTAGATTTTTAAACCATTTTTGGGGGTGGAGCTTATAAAAGGATGCAAATTGTTGTAACAGTTAGACCTATCAACCGATATTTCGTAAGCAAATAAAAAATCATGGCCCTAAATTGCACCGGTTCCAACGTCACCCTTTACCAAAATTGCCGGATTTCGGGCTTAAATATCTCAGATGAGTCCTTATGAGAAAATATGAAATTTGGTGTCGAAGGAGCTTTGTAGATGCCCAACTCACAGCAAAAATTGCAATTATTATTTCGAAATGGTTTAAACAGTGTAAAACTGAATTTTGGATTTTCTTCTATCTCACTATGCAAATGCAATTGTAGTATTTTAAAAAAAGTATACCAATTAATTTGTGTAACAGTTGAATATAAAGATGCAATTGTATGTTATGTTTAGACCTACCAACAAAGTATCTGTATACAAAAAGTCATTGTGTTGAAGCACATGTGTTTTATATGGGGTTTCGAACATGACCCCTCGCCAAAAATGCCGGATTTTTTACTTAAATGTCTCAGATTAGACCTCATAAAACAAACTAAAATTTAGTGTGGAGGATGGTTTCGATGTATCCAACTTACAATAGAAATTACAACATTTATTTTAAAATGGTTTCGTCAGTACGATCGGATTTACTTCGCCATACCATGCAAATGCGAGTATGGTAATTCACGAAGACCAAAATGTATTTGAGAAGGAGTTGAATGTATACTGCAATTTATTTTGTGGTGCTTAGAATTATCAACAAAATGACAGTATGGGAAACAAACGTAGCGTTGAATCACACCGCTCTTTTACTACGGGATTCAAGCATGACCCTTTGAGGAAAAGTGACGGGTTTCGGGCTAAGATATCTCAAATGGATCATTAGTTACGAAGAAGTCTTGTATGTTCTCAAATCACAGTAAAAATAGCCATTTATATTGTAAAGTGATTTGGTCAAGAATAGGTTGTTCATTAGAGTAAAGATTGTTTCTTTTAAGTAGCATAAATATAAAGCTACATATAATCCATTTCCACTGACCAAAAAATTAGAAATAAAAGTTGCAATTTTGTTTGTGAGATAACCACAATCAAGGCTTGCTTGACACTAACTTTTAGGTTTTTTGATGAGGATTCATCTTTGATTATGAAACCTGAATTCCAGCATTTCTTGCAAAGAGTCATGTTTGAACTCCTGTAGAAATAAACGGATTCAACCCAACGATTATTTGTAATGTCGGTAGGTCTAAATATTACAAGTGGTCACAGTCTTATATTCGACAGCTTCACATAAATAAATAATGGTGGTCTTTTTGAATATATCACATTTGCAATTGCATAGTATGACGGCTGAGAGAATCCACTTACACTGACTAACCCACTTGGAAATAAAGGTTGCAATTTTTTATGTGCGTTGGGCACATACAAAGCTTCTTGGACACCATAATTTCAGATTTTTTCATGAGGACCCATCTGAGCTATTTAAGCCCGAAATCAGGCATTTTTCGCAAAGAGCCATGTGTGAAAGCCCATAGGAAAAATTGGTGTAATTTAGGGCCACGATTTTTCGGTTGATAGGTCTAACTATTACAAAACGTGCAGCCTTATATTCATTCAGCTCCACCCCAAAAATTGGTTTAAAATCCAATTTTATACAATTCGTTATTCATTTTGCAGCCTAATTTTTGGAGTTAAGGAATTCATTTTCAGTAAAGGTGATTTTACATCTTCAACGTACGCTTCAAGAGCTACGCAATGGTTTCTGATTTAGCTCTCTAGCGCATCTGGTTTTTTAGATATTCAGGTTTCCGTACAGGTTTACGGAAGCAAATAACTCCACTCACCATGCTGAAAATATGGTCTCCCCGGGAGAAATAAGGGCATAACATTTTGTTTTAAAAGTGGTTCTGATATCTTCAGATATGAAGGAAATAACATACGAAAAATATATATTTTTTTTCTAAAATTGTCATGAAACTAATTATTAAAAAACTGAATGATTTGTCATGGAATGATCCAATTACCTATGTCACAGTTTCTCGCATAAACTGTGAGGAGAAATGCTAATAACATTTCATTCTAATAATAATAATAATAATATTCATAAAAATAGCACTTAAGTATTGTTTTTAGACCCTAATTTTCTTTATTATATTTCACTTGCTCAATTTTCTAATGCCCCCCCCCCCTCTCTCTCTCTCTTTACATAAGCTTCTCTTTTTGGCTCTGCGTTACTAGTATCCATCGTCTCATTTTTTCTTGCATATTTAAATTTATCCTTCTTGCCTATTTTTGTATGCCATTTCATTCACATTTTCCTCCATTCCATCGGTACGAATTTATGCATGTTTCGAGAAATTCTACGCAAACGTTCTTTGCTGATTTTAGTTTCACAAGAGGAGAAGACAGAGAATAAACTTTTATCTGAAGGAATTATATCTCGAAATGATTTTATAAATAGATATACAACCGATTTCTTTTAATATAATAATTTTAGCTAATTATTCATGCTTTAAGGAATATATTGTTACAGATAAACATTATTGTTCTACACGCGATTCGAAACCGCTACCTTAAGGGGGCGAGTCCCACGCCCTATCACTGAGCTATCATGAACACCTTGAACTTACTGAAAATAAAAATCCTCAATTTCCTGTGCTCCAAGACAATGACATTCATATCCGTTAAAAATGCTGTAATTTGTTTTATCCTTTGTTTCGTTGTTTCCACGAAGGATACTAGAACTATGCTTGCTGTCTTTCCTTTATTGTAAGTCTTCTTTTACGTATGGAAGCGTAGGTGACAAAACCATCACATGTATGCATAGTTTTGAAATACTGCTATCACTACGTATTTCAATGAATGCTACTTCTTTCTACACTTAATAACCTTTCAACATATCTATTTCACTTAAAAGAAGAAAACCACGTCCGTACTAACTTTTCCCAATTGCGAAGGTTCACCCTTGAGGACTCGAATCTGGCATCGTTGGTTTATTGTTTTCGAAGATACTCGAAGTTGGGAAAAGAGAAGTTTCCGGTTCTTAGAGACTTGATTCTTCCAGAATTCCCGGCGCGGGTGTCACCTCCAAATTCACGAGCGCAACCCTCAACTTAAAAATGTTACGGTCTAAAACTATAAAAACTGTGGAAAACAGCACCCTTCATTTTCTACTTTATACCCCCGAACTAAAAATTCTGGCGAAATCTCTTGGAGGCACGCGCGCCCCTTGCCCTCGCTTACTTGCAGCCCAGGATACCTTCCAAGAGCTGATTTTACTGATCTACAAACTGTCTACGTTAGACCTTTTACTACAGGGCTTCACATATTCGTAGACTCGCTTAAATATGGATTAAAAATTTAAACCTTTGGGAGACATGAATTTTGAACAGGCATTATATTTTATTGTGATATCTTATCTAAAATCTGTAATTGAATCCATTAGTTTATTTCTATCAGAATGTATACAAATTAAGGAATAATTACAAGGTACAATCATCTAATAATTCATAGATGTCAGTGCGTGACGCTGTGTTTGTTCTCCTATACGTTTATTATATTTATATATTCTGGATTCTTTTAATAGAAATAAAACTTAACACATTCGTCTTTGATGCTATTTTTGAAAATATTTTTTTTATGAGTACATACTTTTAGAAAGTTTGGGGGAAATGTATGTCAGAGTGTAAGTTCGGGCTGCAAAAATGTCAGTGCGTGACGACAACTTTAAAATTAAATAATATATGCTACTAGTTTTTAAACCTGACTACGCCACTTTTCTTAGCCATCATTTGCGTATGGATATTATCGTGACAACACCACATAACACTTCCGCAACTTAACTGTGGTTGTTTTAAGATTTTAGAGACTGGGTGTTGTTTTGTGGTAGTGAGGAAGAGACGATTATAAAATTATTCATTTCTACTCGCAAATATTTCTTCCCTACCGTTGAATACTATACCCGATTTTCAACTTTTTAGGTAAACGGGTAGGGTAGTCCCGATTTCCGGGTTAGGGGATTTCTTATTAGGATAGGCTACTTAACGGAATAATTGAAAGGTTCGTTTTTTACATACTTCGTCAACTTCATCTCTATTTTCTAACTTTTCAGGAGAGTAAATTGTTCAAACTGTTATTCCGGAGACAGTAATTCACCTAATACATTGTAATTTTCACTCAATATTTTTTTTTTGAAATCTTAGGCATTATTCCACGTTTATGTGTAATTATTTTCATATCTTTATGTTGAAAGGGGGTGGTAGTAAGATACGACTGTTTGTGACGTAAGGCACGTGTATCTTAGGAATTACAAGACACCATATTCTAATAAGTTCTTTTATGATTCATTTTACATGTATTATTATTTTATTATCTTTTCTATATTATATTTTGTAATTAAATTTTGCTATTTTTGTTTCCTTTTATTACTACTATAATTATATTATTTAATTACATTGTTATTTCATTTTGTATTTTACAATATTTGTGTAGATTTTCTGTCATGGAAATATTTACAGAGAACAAATATTAGTTAATAAAAGTAATTCTAATAAAACATTTAAAAAACACAGAATTATACAATTCCGTATACAAGGATTTCATAATAAAGTTTATGCTGTTGATAGCATGTTGAGTTTAAGCTACCACCATAAACTAATGACGAAGATTCCTAAACAATAATGCGCATGTTCTGGATCACTAATTACAGGAGCTGGACCTGCACACAAGGACATCATATTTTACTTCTCAAATTTTGGGTGTGGTTTGTAGAGGGGGAACGTATTTCCTTAGTGGATCATCGACTGTTCGCTTGAGTTTAATGGTTATGTAACTCTCATTTAAGTAGCTAGTCTTGAACTGAATAAATGACCCGCAACTTTTACTAATTTTTACTTCATGTATTTCTGTCCAATTAATTTCATTTCCAAGATCATCTCTTTGAACTGAGAGAATCCGAAGTTCCTTGGATAGTATTTTAAAGTTATGAAAATGTTTTTGTTAGGCAATATATATTATTCTTGTCAGTTTCACTATAGGTTCCAGCTGAGAAAGTACAAGAATAATACCTCCATGCTTAATAGCTGCAGATATAGACTATGGACCAAATCCTCTTCGTTCCCTCCGTAGTGTTTCTCGAAGAAGCGCAGAGAGACATCAGTGATGTTTGTACTGCTTTACACAAGACTCAATAACATTGCAACCTTTACAGAAATTTTGATTTATCCGATGCAGTTGTCAGCAAACGTCATAACCATTTCATAACAGTCATACTTCGACAATGTCAGAAAAACACATGATGCAGTTTAATTCGCTTCTCTTATGCCAATTGGTTCATGCTATAAGTAGCAATCGCAGTCTTTGGTATCGATATCATACATAGTTAAGTTATAGTTTGCGAGACGTTTCTTATAAAACAATGCGTTTTCCTGACATAATGGTAAATAAATAACTTGCTGCAAGTCGAAAACAATACACTTTATTTTGGGACAAAAAACGTCTTTAATTGACCTTACTTCCTTCTCCACCATAACATATCTTTTGTATTTTTCGTCTAGTTCCGATCTAACATTGTCATCACAATCATTGTAAATCACACAGAGAGGAAATATTTTGTGTGCAGGGAAAAAACGTAATTATTGTACATAAGGTAATTTGCGTAGTATCAAAGCCACTGCTAAAATTTTTCGTCACAAAAGGTTGTAACTTAAACTACGACAAATATCTCAAATTTCTCATTGTTTGAGATACGACACTTTGTGATGAGGTCGACAAGTTAACGGAATATGTGCAAAATTTCATTTTTCCAAAACTTGAAACTACCCATACCAATTTCAGCTTTCAAAGTGACTATGCAAAGTCATTCTTGATAGCAGGAGATATTGAAGTACTTAACAGTATTATTCGAGAAATTTCCAATGTAATTGCATTGATAATTTTAACTTTAATTTCCACCTTCATATGAATCTTTATGACGAATGTCAGCTTTCTCCGCGAAAGGGAAGTAGCATTTCGAAACCCTGGTTACACTGGGTTATAACGGTGTTATGGGTTATGTTTCCGGTGTAACTGCGATTTTGAAACTTTTCCTGTGATTCTAACCTTCCCAAAAATCTTCACACGGATTTCAGCTTCCTAGCCCAACTGGAATAGCTTTTGCAGTACTCGGGTGTATTATAATTGCTCACGGTGTTGTTTCGGTCATTATCGGTGTGATTGCATTTTTAATATTATTCATGTGATTCCCATCTTCTCACGAATTTTCATATTTAATTTCCTCCTCCTAACCTGACGCGGAGTGCATTTTCCATAGTAAAGTATATTTATATTTGGTGTGCTTAACGGTATTATTGGGGTACTAACAACGTCACTGTATTGTATTTCTCTCTGTCTTTCCAACGAGCACTGGAAGCTTGATACCAAATTCAAAAAATCCCTCACGACAAGCCTACAGGCTGAGGTAGATTTCGAAGTGTTTTTGATTGAATTTATTTTGGTAAGTGCAGAATAAAAACACTTTAAGTAAATATACTTTTATAATTTTATTTTCATTATAAAATTATAAGTACGGTTTTAAAAATTTAGAATTTCCATCTCCACCCTGACTCGTACCCCCACAAACCCTGAATATTTGGTGTCACCGTAAACTTATAGAGAGTACTATAATGTATGCAGAAAAAGTTTCCCCATAAACTCCATAGGACCTGATATATATTTTATTTTTAAAAATTTCAATCCCCTCCCCCAACCACCTCCTTGGGCCGATTTTGCTCACTAACGAACTTAGCCGAGCTATTTAGCCTAGAAATAACATAATAAAATTTTGGCTCAAATATATTCAACATTATGGCCGCTAGCGTGTAATTATATAAATATATATTTTCAAAATTTCAAGCCTCTTCCCCCGACCACCCCTTGGTGTAAACATTTATATAAATAAATATATATATATGACATGGTACCGATCTCAATAGGTAGATTTTCTTCGAAATCTACCTAATAAATAATAGCCATTCACAGACAGATCCAATAGTGAAGAAGGGCAAGATAACTTTATTGAGGAAGAAGCAAAGTTCCCAGAGGAGAAATTCTCCTATTCCTGCCAAGCTAAGCCATGCTGAAACGATATATAAACACTTCACTAATACAACTTCGCTGTGTTTTCATGCAGTGATGAGTTAAGAAACTTTCACCTGGAGGAGGTTGTGTTCATTCCGGGGGGAAGCGGAATACAAAGATTTACATGAAAGTAGTTATTTATTTAAGAATTATTCCTGCTTAATATATGTGGTAACAATGAACTGCCTATTTTTATACTTCCTGGATCAAGTTTCGTGCAAAAGGTGAACAAAAATGGAGGTCACTGCTATTGTAAATATCTCACTGAATCCTTTTCAGTCTACGTATAGAGGAAGTTTAAGTAAGTAAGAAATTATATACCCATCGTTTAATTTCTCAATCATATGTATACTATCTAAAATATAATTGTACTCCTTTCAACAGTACGTGATTGGTTTCGTTCGTTTGGCATGCTATCTGAAGTATGTCTGATGCGTTACAGTGCGTACGATCCATTTCTGAAACATGTAGCTAGTGGTGCAGAACTACCAGATATTGATAAGGGCGTGGATGCCACCTTAGAAGTTTGCACAACAGCGCATTAGCCACTAAACTAAACCATCTCCAATCAACTGTGGCATTCGTCCTCTATAAATGAAAGGTGGAGGGACGTTATCAGAGGCACCGTTTAGGGAGTGCGACTGTACGCCCCTCTAGTTTCAGAATATAGAGATACTGAAAAGTAAGAAAATCTTCTTCAATAAGACAAGTTAGACCGACATAAAACACACACTATTATTTAATATTAACATAGAAAAATGGACAATCGTCGGGACCGAGACTCGAACAAAGATCTCCCAGTTGCCGGTCGGGTATGTTGTACATTACACAACCACGGAACATAAGTTCTCTGTGTATATAGACTGCCCCTCAAACTTTAACACTCTCCCAGCTGGTGATCTATGCTGATGAATTTTAACACATTTTTTTCAAATATAACAGATTCATTATGCATAAATTACTCCGCACAATTCGAAATATTAGATAAGTAATAGACCTAAAAACTACAAACAAAAGATATCAATAACATGCTACAATCTCCGTCGTAACAAGTCACTTTAAAATTTAAAATCTGTCACACTATACCCGGCATAGTGTCCAAGTAAATGACCGTGAATTTCATCTTATTTCTACTGCTGCAACCGATGAAATAAAAAATTACGTTTTTCAAGAAAATTTAAATATAGTTGTCAACATTCCTGTTAAGCATTATAATTTAATTCATGAACATGCAAAGTTAAATGACAATATAACCAGAATTTTCCGTATGTATACTTGTGAATTTTCAATACTTTTAAGAAAATAAGATATTGAATATACATTGAATTTCTTTCGAAATTCGAACTATTACAAGCGCAATATAGGGGTAACATTTTAATCACATTTTATCAATCAAAAACTGAATTCAAGGTTTTGTATAATTACAATAAAAGTTAAAACCCATCACCCGTTCTCCACTGTAAGTTCCAATGAATTTGGTCTTATTTTACTGTAGAGAGAAAATTGAATATACATAAAAATGTTAGTGAAAACCGGATATGTAACCTTTCAATATTACAGTCAAAATATTCGATAAGTTCACCATTTACAAGCAGCATTTTGGATAAGAAAATATTACAAAAAGGATGACGTCACGTTTTCCCTAGCATTTCGACCAGGTGTATGCTCTTGAACTTTACCATACTTTCCTGAATATCATAGATTGAAATTAGATATAACTTTCCACGAAACCTGAACTAATTGAAACGCAATGTAGATATTAATAATCCAATTAAAATTAGTAAATACCAAACTGCTTTCCTCGTTTAAAGATAAATTCCATCACACTTTATTTAGAAATGTATCCAGTATACGTTGATGGAACTCATCTCATTTTATTATATATAAGAGATTGAGTACCATAAAAACAATAACTGTAGTTCATAATTGACAAACTGAATTTCCATAATATTATATAACCAAAATGAAAAGACCGTCGTCCTTTGCCCAGCAATGTAACAATTTATATGTTGATGAATTTGACCAAACATTTTAGAATCAAACGTATTGTATATACATAAATATTGTATGTATATACATGCCCAAATTCCAAACATTCTAAGCGGAATATAAAAATAGATATTTCAATCAAAATTTATCAATAAGAAGCTGCATTCTTCGGCAAATATATATGATGAATGTTATTATATTTTTTCAAATATAACTGATTCATTATGTATCTAATATTCCGCATATTTCGAAATATTAATTACGCATTAGACATAAAAACTACAAACAAAATACATCAATAACATCCTACATTCTCCGTCATAACAAATCACTTTAAAAGTGAAAATCTGTCACACTATACCCGGCATAGTGTCCAGGTAAATGACGTTGAATTTCATCTTATTTTATTTGCTAAAGCTGATAGAATAAAAATGTCCTTTTTTCGAGATAATCCAAATATAGACTTTCAACATTCCTGTTAAGTATTATAATTTAATTCATGATTATGTAAAGTTCAATCAGAATATAACCAGCATTTGATGTACGTATACTTATGGATTTTAAAATACATTACTGAAATGAAGATCATGAATATACATATAATTTCTATCGAAACTTGAACTATTACAAGCGAAGTATAGGCGAAACATTATAATCAAATTTTATTAATCAAAAACTGAATTCAAAGCTTTGTTTAATTATATTAAAACTCAAAGCAAATCAGGCGTTTTCCAATCTAAGTTCCAATGAACTTTGTCTAATTTTACTAGAGTTATAAGATTGAATAAACATGATCATGTTCGTGAAATCGGATCATTAATTTTTCAGTATTACTATCAAGATATTCAATAGGTTCAGGATTCACAGGCAGCATTTTGAATAAGAATATGTTACCAAAAGGATAGAAAAACGTCACGTTATGCCCAGCATTTTGAATAGGTATATGCTGTTGAATTTTACTATACTTTCCTGAATATCATAGACTGAAACTACATATAACTTTGCGCGAAATTTGAACGAATTGAAACAAAATGTAGACATTAA
>JAGDQP010052172.1:0-13847 GCA_022664845.1 Lepisma saccharinum | reverse complement strand
TATTACGAACCACCATACAATTCGCATTCGAAAGGTCGTGGGTGTGCGCCCACCGGCCGCCCATCCTACTGCATGATAAGGTTTTTCAAGGGGTTTCCCCTCAGTCACAGCAGGCAAACGCCGGGATGATACCTACAAACAAGCTTTAGATGACTACCTTGCAACAACTCCCGGGCTGAACCTGAGGTTCCTAAAGGCCTTAAATAAATTTAAGAAAAACACTACGCACATTTCAAATAGCTGCTTGGCATGTTTTGTTTGTCACGTTGTGCAAATAGTAAATTTGTTTGCTAATCCATTAATGAAATACCACCTAGGCCTAAATATTCTAACCTAACCTAGAATTGAAATGAATACCTACCCTTCCCTGTGCGAGTTTTCGGGGTGCAGATAGTGCAACTGGACTTCAGAATTGTGAAACGTCATTTGTTCGTTCATGAACCAAAATCTTACTCTGCAAATGAATGCACTACGCACACAAATGAATTATAAAAGTGTTTTTCTATTTTCCACACTCTACTATTTACATGCATTGCATGACCGCAATATTTTCGTTACCTTTGTCTTCTATTTATTTATTTATTTATTTTATTTATTTATTATTAAGTTTCAGATACAGCTTGAGTTGCCATTTTACACAGAAACAAAATAACAATGCAACAAACTAAATAACTTCACTACAAACTAAATAACATGAAATTAAATTTTAAACAACACACAACACAGCAATTGATATAAAAAACATAACGATTATACTACACAAGAGGAATAACTCACATATTTGTATTTAGCGTTCGATGGAAAGTGTGTTCAGATCCGAAAATATCAATATTTGAATCAAGGTTATTGTACATAATTACTAGTCTATGGAATAAGGAGCGCTGCAGTATACTTAGCCTAGGCGTGGCACAATGAAGGAGGTTATTATTTCTGGTTATTCGCAAGGGAACACGGAAGTAAAATTTAGATATCAACTCTCCAGTTCTAAGGTTACCGTTAAGTATCTTGTATAAGTACATCAAATCTGCCAGCTTGCGACGAGAAGAGGGTACGTGGAGACCAAGAACGGATAATAACTCTGGTTTGCTCAAGCTACGTACTGATGGTATTCCTCTTTTGACTATAGCAAGAAAAAAGTTCAGAACAGATTCAATATGAGATAGATTAGAAATACTAGCCATGTTCCAAATTGGAGAGCAATATTCAATTTTAGGGGAGATGAAGGTTTTGTAGAACATACTCAATGAATGAAGGTCCTTAATTTCTGTAAATCTATAGAGAAGACCAAGTAAGCGCATAGAACTGTTAGTTACAGAAGTCACGTGATCAGCAAATAGAAGTTTTTCGTCAAATACCACTCCAAGGTCCTTTTGAGAAGAAACTTTAGCAATAGGATTATCATCAATGATATAGGCAGATGGGATTTGATTCCTCTTTAATGAAATAGTAAGAAAAGAAGATTTTGAGGGATTTATTTTCAAGTTCCACGCATCACACCAGTCCAAGAGGTCAGAGATGGAATTTTGGAGATCAGCAACATCCTGTAATGATCTGATTTCTCGAAATAATTTACAGTCGTCAGCAAAAAGAAGAATTTTGGTTTCAGATGACGAGAGATGAGATGGGAGATCGTCCATGTATAGAAGGAAAAGGAGGGGGCCCAAAACACTACCTTGAGGTACACCAGAGAGAACGGGAACAAAATTAGAAGATGATCCAGAAAGAACAACACGCTGTTCGCGGTCAGTGAGATAGTCTCGCAATAATGAAAGGAAGTTACCATGGATATTGAATCGGTGAGTTAATTTATAAAGAAGAAGATTACAATCAATTCTATCGAAAGCCTTACTAAGATCTAGATAGATGACATCAAGTTGGGTGTTATTGGACAGGCATTGGGTAGCATCAGAGAGTAACAAGGACAGGTTTGTAAGAGTGGAACTACCAGGAAGAAAGCCATGTTGAGCAGAGTCTAGATAGGGTGAGACAAAATTATAAAGTCTATCTTTGATGATTCTTTCCCACACCACAGACAAAATAGATAAAAGAGAAATGGGTCTGTATGAAGAGACATGGGTCTTATCTCCAGATTTCAGAATGGGTATAATATTAGCCTGTTTCCAAGAAGAAGGAAATACACCTTCGGCAAAACATCTATTTAGAATAAGAGAAAAAGGGTAAGTCAATGACTCAGCAGTATTACGTAAAAAAATAGCACTAATGTTATCATAGCCGGGAGAACGATTTAGAGGTAAAGAAAAAAGCAGATATTTTACCTCATCAGATGATGTACTTAATGAAGACAGTGAATGTGAACAGATCGGTTGAAGCTGAGGAGGTGGCAAAGGAGGAGATTGGACACAGAAATTGTTGGAGAAGTATTCATTCAATAGATGTACCCTCTTTTCACCAGCCGCTGTAGCCGAATCGTAAATTAACTCTGTCGGAACACGTGACTGCAAACTATATTTATTTTGCCACGAATATGAACTATTTATTTACCTTTCCATGCACCCACTACAGCCAGTTAGGTAGTCTGTGACAGGATAGAGAAGTCAGGTTATTTTTAATCATTACGTATTCTAGCTGCTACCACAGGTTATTATAAGTTGCTATTCCATTTACGCACCAATCAAATTCCACGACCGTGATATTTACGTTCATTTTGTTTCTGATTTATGGAACACTATTTTGTCCCGAATGTTATTTACGCAGCCTCTACAGGTTAGTGTATGCCTGAGAAAAGTCCGGTTAGAGTATTTTTTGTCTTGTTAGGATGGATTGAATTATGTTATGCCTAGTTTCTAATTTCTTGTGCATAATTACTAATGAAATTGTGTTTTTTTGGTGACTAACTTTTTTTTCTTGGTTAAGGATAATGTAAAGCAACAATCTCCAACACGAAATTGCAGCACTATCTCCGTGTATGTCTAATGCATTTTTATCGTTTCACGAAATTTCAATGCTGCTACTACAAAATCCAGTCTAGAGAGTTCTAGCTTTTAGGAAAGAAAATTCATAACCAATTCAAGATATCCCTGGTACATCATTTTGCTATGTGGGATGTCGAGTGAGCGATAGCGAACGACGACGGGTTAGAGAAAGCCAGGTTCGTTTTTGTTTTTTTAATTTTACCTTTAATGCAAATCGCCTTTAACAGACATCCCCTGTGACTGCTTCATTTATGGTTCCAAGTGGAACGCCCGACGTATACAAAGGAGACGCTTTTCTAGTTTTTGGTTCGCATGAGGAAACGGTTTTGTGTGTGAATCTTGTGCGGGTAACAGTTCTAATGATTAAGATATAGAATAATCAAATGTTCAGGCGAAGTAGAACCTGGCTTAAATTATCCTAGTATTGTCTCTTGTAAGTAATTCAGGCCTCTTCATATTTAACCACATAACAAGGTACCGACCTTTTGTGATTTTTTTGGTTTGCTTTTGGCAAAATTTACGAGCGAGTTTTCTTTGTTGACAGAATACTAATTAACATTCTTAGGTGTTTCATACCTAAAACCTTATATTATCTGTGGTTTATAATTTTTGTTATATTTTATTTTCCTTTATTTATGTCATATGTTTTTAGTAAGACTGATAAGTGTGGCCGGATACTGGTATTTAGCAGCCAGTTATTGATAAGCCGTGGCTGGAAACTGGTATTTTTTGCTATATGATCAGTTTTATTCTTCTTACAAGTTACAAAAATATGTTTCTTCATTTTATACTGAGTTAATACATGACTTAAAGCTCCAAGCTATACAGTGACTCAAATATTTTTGTATCTTTTGTGTGGATTTACATATCATCGAAGTCAGAATTTTCCTGAAATGGCCGGAAACTGGTGCCGTGACCCTACAACGATGTGCACACAATAAAAGGATGTCGAACGCATTGAATATTTTTAACCTAATATCACGGTAACAGTGTAGGAATTTGCTTAGAAATTCCCTCTCTGATCCACACTAACCAAAAAAAACTAGTACAAGGGCATGGCCACCGAAAATGGAATACTGATGCCTGAGTCATTCCACGTCAATTCAACACTCCTTTTCTACCTCACTCTCTCCGATTGTAATGATTTTTGGTAAATAAGTTGTACCTGTAGAGCATATGAAAAATCCCAAATTTTAGATTTAATGTGCCGCTAATTTTTTAAATATAAATTATTGAAAATTCGAAAAATTGCCGAATTTAGACACTCGCACACAAAAATAGCACTCTGTCTCTCTCTGTAACTCTTTGTACTAGAGATCTTGTGTTTGGCCGATGATGAAGCTACTGAATAGTCTTTAAAATTTTGGGTATTTCACATAGCTTCAGGCGAAATATATGTATTTTGTGCCGTAATCTAGTCCTGGACCGCTCGATTTTTTTTAAATTCGTTGCTGCGAGATATCGATAACTTTCGTCAAAAAAATGTGTACCGTTTTTATTAACTCTGGTGTATTTCTTTTAGTGCTTAAGAAACATTGTTTATGATTGATATCGGTTAAAGATTAGTGGTTAATTGAAACTTCAACCCCAATTTGGAATTACTTAAATATCATAATTAACATTTAATGCAAATTCCAAGTGTTTTTCTTCAGTTCGCGACACGTATTATACAAGGAGAAAGATGTGATTTAAATATAAAAAATCATCAAAAATTATTTTTTTTTAAGTCATTATTTTTCCATCCTGATCGAAAATAAAACTTTATTTTTATATGGGCCAGTCTAGGAACTTTGGACCTCGGCCCGTCACGATTCGCCCCTTAGCTATTAAAATCCACACCCATGTCCCTGCCGGGACTCAAACCCGGGACCTTCGAGCCGTTGGCCTGCCGCTGCAGACCGCACGGCCACTTGGCCGGCCCATCCTGATCGAAGAGGACAAACCAAATGAAATATAGGGGTCAATTCATTTGAAGCGGTTACTCAACCTATTTAACAGAAATTGAAACGTTCACGGTTGATTTTCTAATGTCTTTTACCTTAAAACGATTTAAAAAAATATCATAAGCGGTTTACATTTGGCAGCCATTTTTGTTACGCTGCGCACGCCAATTTCAGCGAGTGTAAGGGTTGATAAAAACGTTCATTACTAAAAAATTGTTTGTCCTAGAAGGATGAAATAAAAAGCATTTTGTTTGTAATTTAACAAGTTAAATAAGTTTAGTGATGTATGTAACTATCTTTCTCCTTTCTGTGAATAAAATACAACTAAATTTAAAAATGATTATCATGAAATTTCACTTTTAGGAAAACTTTCAAGGGTTAGGGAGGGGTATACATAATTTGAATTACTTTTTATATATAAGTATATTTTAGTAGTTTTACCATAAATAATATGAATGGTGATATACCTACCAGTAATTTTTTACGCATTTTTAAAGTCAATTTTAAAAAAAATCGAACTTTGGTTCGAAATAACTCTGATGGGGCTCGTGATAAAATTCTCAAATTAGCACATTTTGTAGTGTTTTTGTATATGTTTATAGCTTTTTTTTTACTAATACAGAAGTTAGTAAAACAAAACTTTTAAACTTGACAAAACTCCGTTATAGTAATGCCATTTTGGCACACTGAGGAAGTGATTTTTAAGCGCTTTCTTGTTTTCAGTGCACTTTGATATGTTTTAATTGAATTTGTTACGCATTTAGGCAACTAAGGTTCAGGCCGGGATTGGGTAGTCATCTAGGATGAGGAAATTATAGGCCAGGACCTTTCTTAAGATACCATCCCGGCATTTGCCTGGTGAAACTGTGTTGTGAAATTATGTGGGAAGGAGTGAGTACTATATAAGCAATTGAGTCACGTCACCAAGCATCGCTTCGTTGCACTTCCTTCTGTCATGTGATATACAGGCTGGAAATGAGTGTTGGCGCAGGATAAATCGTCCAAAACTGCTTTCTTCGAAGATCCTATAACTCTCTATTTGTAAGAACCTTCCATGGCTTCTGCCTTTTCTATCAGCGGCTCCGCAATCGCTTTTTGAGAGAGTCTTGGAGTTGGACTTGGTGTGGGGCCTTTCATGCTGCCGGACCTGCTCTGCTTTAATAAACTGGCAGTGCGGCTGGCGGGGTGTGAGGATCTCACAGAACCAAACAACGAGAACACTGACTGCATGGGGAAGCACCAAGAATCAATCTACAAATCCACATCGAGGAGTTTACCATGTGCGAAGGACACAAGCTAATATTTTCATTGTTTTTTGTTTTGTTTTTTTTAATTTAATTTGTGGCCTTTAGGCATCATAGCTCAGGTTCGGAGAGGATACAAGAAAGGCGTCGGCCAGGTTGCCATCTCGGCATTTACCTAGTGTGACTTTCTGTTTGATACTGGCTAGGCTGATCTCGTAACTTAAAAATTGGTTCCACACGAGTCCGAAAGCTCAGAAAAAAGTTTGATATTACCAGAAGTGAGACCATAGATGAATTATAAGGTAAGTGTTTGGACTATACCATGACTCGTCCTAATGATATAACTTTATTGGTTCACTTAATCCAAGTCTTCAGTCTAATTCGCTGTATAGCCTGAATGTCGGTTCAATCCAGAGAGAGGAAGATGCCCGAGATCCTTGAAAGTGCCATTCCGTAACTAAGCTAGTAATACCGGAAAACGGATATTCTCAGTCAGTTGGATCCTGACTGCTTTCCCATGGTTTTCCCTCAGTTATGTCAGGCAAAAGATGAAGTATCTTTGAAAGTAGGCCCTGGTCGACTTCCTTCCCATATCCTTTTCTGTATCCCATCCCATCCTTTGCAAAAGGTTTTTAAAGGCCTTAAATCAATTTAATTCATAGTCGGGGTTTCACAGTGGTTTCCGGCCATAAAATGATGTCCAAGCGAGCTATAACCGATTATCCTGTATATATCAGGGACAAGATTTCAGAATAGTCCTGGAGTTCTATGCAGAAATATAAAATTGTAAATATTGTAATATATATATATATTAGTAATTTGTGTGTGTGTATGTATGTATGTATGTGTGTGTGTCTGTCCGTCTATTGTGGTTCTGTGATCTTGCGAACTTATTTTTCAAGGTGCTTCATCATTTCTGGACTATTTGGTACGCAGTCAGACACATTATACTTAACTGTCAATATTTCAGTTACATTTATTACTATATGTAATATAGTTGTATGAAAATAATAATGTTCATTTTTTGTCGGTCAAGGAAATATTTTTAAAATCGGGAAATTCAGAAATGTTTATCGTTAGTCACTCTGTATTAAGGAGATGTACTTATATAAACACTAGTTGCCATTTTTGTTGAACGCTTTCAATCATAGTGATACTTAACTAACTACTCATAGTGAAGTGATATTATTATTATCAATTATATAAATATTATATAACTTTCTTTCTTGGAATCGCATGTAATAATTAAGTTAAAACGTGGTAAATATAACAGCATACAATCATTTCACGTTGTTCTATATAGGCGCTACCGTTAATACGAGATACCAGCAAAAGCTTTTTTATTTCCTCTGTCCTTTTTTGCACCCGGGTTGCCCAGGTTTTGCTCTTCAAGTTTTCAAGCTGGAAAGTGAATAACTAGAATTTCTAGCGTGAAAATTTTAAAAGGAAGCCTAGGCAACCGGGATGCAAAAAAAAGGAACGGGAGAAATAGAACGCTTTTGCTGGCACCTGGTATTACCGGTAGCACCTATAGAGCCACGTTAATTCTATTTAATGGTACAAATAGCCTTCAATATTATTTAATTTACATACAATAAATTATCCCATTATAGTCCCATCTTTGTCCTAAAAGGATCCCAAAAGTACGTCCCAGGGATCATCCCGGGGCGGACATTTGGAGGTCCCATGGACGTCCCATGGATGTAAACGGGGCCCAAACAGGACTTCCCACGGACGTCCCGATATCCTGGCAGGAGATCCGTCGTACATCCCTGGGACGTCATTTTGCTATGTGGGTAGGTATTTTCTGAAGCAATTTAGACTGTTTTATGTAACGATAGAAAGAGACATTGTTTAACAAATGTTCAAAACTGTTTTGCAATTTTTGTTTAACTTATCAAAACAGAAATCACATTTTCCGTTTATCTTTCACAATGGTTTATTTGTTGACACTTTTTCTTCGTATGTCATTATCATAAACAGAGGTTATAGCTTTATGTTAATAATTTTCGATATGTATTGACATTTACTATTGATTTAAATAACTAGCTGATTTGTTTCGACTCGGTGATAGACGACCTACTGCTTTCTAAACTTCAATATTATAATTTTTCTATGCCGGCAATACAGTGGTTTCGTTCATTTTGAACTGGTCGCATCCAATGTGTTAAAATTGGTTAGACTTTATCCAGAGAACTACAGGTTAATAGAGGTGTTCCGCAGGGATCAATTTTAGGCCTCTTACCTTTTTTCACTATATATTTCCGATTTACCCAAAGTTGCAAATTATTCAACTATGCATCATTTTGCTGACGATGTGCAATTACAAGCTGCCTGTTTGCCAAATGAAATTTCACGTGTCACTGAGTTGGTGAATATAGACCTTCATAGGATTCTTGATTGGTGCACAGCAAATGGCCTAATGGCCCCAGTAAATCTATATATACCGTTGTTGGTTCCCGCATTAACGTACAAAACTTAACATCTTTTGACATAAATATTAAAATAAATCGAACTCGGTGAAAAGCTTACGTATGATCATAGACTCCCATCTACAATGGTCTGAACACATCGCTAAGTACTGCAGTAAAGCATATGATATGCTTAGATGTCTTTATAGATTACGCGAATCCTTTATATCAGGAGATAAAATTACTAGTTCAGGCACTAATCTTATCTATTTTTGATTATTGTGATATGATTTATGGAAGCATGATCACAAAAAAATGTTAGTAACAAAATTCCTGTATGAGATTTATGGTATAAACACAGGTGAATATAGCTACTGCCTGTCCTGAACCAGCATAAGATTTTAACTGTCACGCAGAAGAAAATTACATGTTTGTACTACGCTCTACAATATCTCAACTAAAGGGAAACCACAATACCTACACGAATTACTACAACAGAGAAAATTTGGCTATTTGTACAACACTAGGAAACGTGATAAATTGTTTCTCCCACAATGTACCACATCAGCATATCAATCTTCCTTCCTATGTATCAGCCAAGCTTTGGAACGAGCTTTGCATGGATATTGTGAACTCCTGTACTATTGTGCAGTTTAGACGCAAGCTTAAGAATTACCTCTTACTACTACAAAGTCAAAGTAGTAATACTACTGAGCAAGTGTAATCTAGCTTATATCTCACTACTTCCCCTTTTCATTGTTTATGTATTTTTTTATCCTTTTGTCTTGTATAAACGTCGCCTGGAATATGTTCAAGCACTGTATAAGTACAAAGACAACAATTAGTTATTCCTTTACAATGTTTTGTAAGTGTTTATGTTTTTATGTAATCTTTTTGTTTTGTTTTATGTACTTTCCTGTATAAAGTTTATGCATGTAACTGTACTGACACGGGTTAGGTGGTAGAACAGCTTCAGCTGAATCTGGCCCACGTTAATAACGAATGTTTGAACTGAATTGAATTTGTTCAAATCGGTTGGACAAAACGGGGAAAACTTACTTTTTAAGAAAATGAAATTTCCAGGAGAGATGAAAACAAACTGAAATATTTAAATATATATCTCTGTGTAGTAAAAGGATGGAAGATTTATTCGAGCCGAAAAGCATTCTGGGTAGTTGCTTACTATTTACACTACACTCAACTAGAGTTACACATTTCCATTTTGTCCAACCTTCCCCTATATAAGGATAAAAATTATAGTTATGTTATAAATATAAGTGCCCAAGGCAGATGAAATTTCTGCTACTAAATTTGAAGAACAGATAATTGAGAATAATTTTTATTTAACCCTTTATTGATAAATGTGGTTTGGTTTAAATAACGCACTAAGCGAGTAGATGAAATCCTCAGGATGGGACTTACAGCTTTTGGTCGGTCCGAAACACTCCGTTCAATGAAGCCCTTCCTTGGTACTTGAATCCGTGAGTACGCGCACAAAAAGCGAGCACGCTAACATCTCAGCCTATCGGGGCTCTTTAAGAAATAATAATATACTGTATAGCCATGTACAGGGATTTTGACAAATCTACCCCAAATTCTCAAGCACATCACCAACTTCAAAAAAAATGTTACGGCCAAAAATCTACATAAAACTTACAAATTTCAACTTAGGGGAGAAAAGTGGGGACGTTGTTGGGCAAATTTAATTTTGCTTCTTCGCACTCAGAGAACTTGTTCAAAGAGATAAATAACATATGTATGGGAATACATGCAGCTCGCCGAAGAAAATGACGTACCTCATTGTCACCTTAAAGCAAGGACAGGAACTTGGAGGCTATCGTTCAAAGGTACCCCCTAAAAAAAACTTTGGTAAACTTTATTTTTATATGGGCCAGTCTAGTAACTTTGGACCTCGACCCGTCACGATTCGCCCTTTAGTCATTAAAATCCACACCCATGCCCCTGCCGGGACTCGAACCCGGAACCTTCGAGCCGATGGCCTACCGCCACAGACCGCTCGGCTACCCGGCCGGCAGGTACGCCCTAGATGGTGGATTTAAACAAGGGGGGGGGGTAGATTTAAACAAACTTTGAACATGGCTGGGGTCAGTTTTGAACACATCCTTAATTTTATTAGAAGAACATTTATTTTCTTTGTAAATCCTGCGAAATACAAATACGGAAGCAGAAGAAAGTAAAAAGTTTTACTAGCCATACAAAGAATATACACTACATAGTATATAAACTACGCAGTTGTTAATAAACGTTGAACTAATTTGCTTGCTTGTGTCTTTATTGGCGTTATGAGGATTGCATAACCACTAGGTTTCCATAAACTTTGAAGTCGTATAAATTTTGTTTAAAATGTTACACACAGTCTAACTGAAATGCTCTTACACTGTTAATATGCTGCAAACTAATTTTTCTTCTCAACAGTACGTTTTAGCTGTGGGGAAATAAGCTGCTACCGTGTTCAAATCTACCCCCTTCTTTTTGTTCAAAGCTGCCCCAGTACGTCCGTACGCACACATTGTTATTATGGGAGAAGGAGAAGGGTTATCAGAAAGGAATAAGGACAGTTTAATGCGTGAAGGAGTGTAGTTACTTCGTAAGTTAACATGGAAAGATATGCTACAGTTCTCTTCTCTCCAGAAGCTTACAATCTCTGAGACTAATTTTTACTTTGCTATCCCCAACTTACATCAACTACAATACTTCACCAGGTAACGCACACAAAGGGCGAAAAAAATTGACAGCTGTGTGGCATGATGTTTGCAATTTATAAATGTTGGTCCCCTAATAGCATCCGATATCCATGGGACGTTCTGACCAGGTCCCATTGATGTCACAATGTCGCACGGGATATTGGGGCATACCCAGGATATCCGTAGGAAATCCTACCTGGATATTCCCGACTTTGTGAGTAGAGGAATATTCTGGGGATATCCTGGCAGGATGATCTCGAATGTGGTCGTATTGCGATATCCTGATAATATCCTAAGGTAATATGTAACGCTCGCAAACAGTCGATTGTTTCACGCAAACACGCTTCGCGTTTGGCAAATGTTTACTGCCTGTTTGTATTAGACGGTTATTGCACCATTACTTCGAACTAACATAATTGAGTTACTACGCATAGTTTAGAGGTAAGCATATGTCAGTTCATATTGTTAACTGCATGCAGATGTTTTAAGATAGCTAGGATATTGTGTATTTATTAATTTCACGTACGTGAGCGCGCCAAGTTGTAACCTACACGAAAAGAACAAGACACCTACCGCGCACAGCATTTTTGACGGTGGGGGTATGTACACGTTTGCTGAATTGATTAGTATTAAAAAATCCAATCTGAATGTGCTTTTAGTTTAAGGTGGTTAGGTATCTTTGGCTCAGGCCGAATGGATGATGATAGATCGATATTTCAGTAGATGAAGGAAACTTAAGGGAAGATGATCAGAAATGAAAATTTAATACTTGGTAGACATTTAACATGCACATGCAGAGCAAGTGTGTAGGTAGATAACTGCACCATCCTAAGCTATTGCACAAAGAACTTTCATTTATGACTGCCGATGAACAAGAAGGTTGTAAAAGCTAGCGTGTAGGTAGCCGGTGAGAAATTTGCTAAGTTCGAAATATCTCACAATGTGATTATTACGAACCACCATGCAATTCGCATTCGGAAGGTCGTGGGTTCGCGCCCACAGACCACCCATCCTACTGCATGATGAGGTTTTCCCAGGGTTTCTCGTCAGTCACACCAGGCAAACGCCGGAATGGTACCTACAAACAGGCTCTGGCTGAATGAATACCTTGCAACATCTCCCGGGCTGAGCCTGAGATGCCTAAAAGCCATAAATAAATTTTAAAAAAATCACTACGCTCATTTCAAATAGCTGGTTGGTATGTTTTATTTGTCATGTTGTGCAAGTAGTAAATTTATTTGCTACTCCACAATGAAAAATCACCTAGACCTAATTATTCTAACTTAACTTACAATCAGTAATAAATACCTACCCTTTCCTGCGTGAGTTTTCGGGGTGCAGATAGTGCAGCTGGGTTTCAGAATTGTGAAACTCACGTAAATTGTTCGTTCATGAACCGTACTCTGCAAATTAATGCACTACGCACGCAATGCATTTTAAGTTTTTTCTACTTTCCACACTCTTTTATTACATGCATTGAACAACCCAAATATTTTCATTAGCTTTGTCTACGATTTTTGTCAAACTATTTATTTTGCAATGAATATGAGTTATTTATTTTACCTTTCCATGTGACAGGATAATTTTTCATCATTACCTAGTCTTGCTGCTGCCACAGGCTATAATACGTTGCTATTCCATTTACACGACAATCAGATTGCATGACCGTGATATTTACGTTCACTTTGTCCGATTTATGGAAAATTATTTTGTTCCGAACATATTTATACACTCTTAAAAAACTTTATTTTTATATGGGCCAATCTAGTAACTTTGGACTTCAGCCCTTCACGATTCGCCTTTAACTGTTAAAATCTACACCCATGCCCCTGCTGGGACTCAAACCCGGGACCTTCGAGCCGATGGCCTACCGCCGCAGACAGTTAGGCCACCCGGCCGGCTATTTATGCACCCATTACAGCCGATAAGGTTAGCGTATGACTTAGAAAAGTCCGCTTATATTATTTTATTCTCTTGTTAAGATGGGCTAAATTATGTTATGCCTAATTTCTAACTTCTTGTGTAAAATTACTAGTGAAATAGTGGTTATTGGGTTACCAGTTCCGGTTCACTGCTACAAGTACTTCTACTCTGTGACATTACTTATAGTAATGAGCAAAAGCAAGACCAAGACCGTATTGGTCTTGGTCTTGGTCTTGCACACCCAGTCTTGGTCTTGGTCTTGCATCGGTATCCCTGGTCTTGGTCTTGGTCTTGCTCGCCCAGTCTTGGTCTTGCATGCAAGACTCTTGCAAGTCTTGCTTTTAAAAAAGTTATACGTTTCATACGTAAATTTTACACCGGATATAGGGAATAGTAAAAGCTCTGCGTATCATTGCCTGCCTTAATGCGTCAATAGTAACGGAAATATGTTTTAATGTATTGTTTATCTTCATGTAAGTGTACAGAATAGAACTACCGAAGTTTAATTTCGCTTTAATTTGAACAACTTCAATCACGTTTTATTATTTTACTTTTAGTTTACTTGCTGTTTTAGGCACACAACTATGTTTCGTAAGCTTTGACAGAATGCAATCATGGGTTATCGAAAATGATGTCAAATGAGTTTTCAATAACACATATCAACACACATTTTATAAAATCGACTAGT
>JAGDQP010052171.1:0-13847 GCA_022664845.1 Lepisma saccharinum | reverse complement strand
TTTCTATCCACCAGGCCTCCTTCCATTTTCTAGGCCACATATTATCTTCATGTTCTAACACAATCACTTTTTTCCAGTCCGCATTATGTCCGCATCAGATTCAGTGTATGTCTGATGAGGATCTTTGCTAGAAGGTCGAAACGTTACGTGTAAGTTATTATTATTATTTTACGAATAATATAGTCTTGTTCAGCAGTTCAGTGTTTTTTATTTACATGTATCCTGTACATGCTTTGCAAAATACGGGTTAATTAAGATGAATAATCTGTCCAAATGTAGGGAACTTGCTCATAGTTTAAATTGTAGAGCAATTGTGGCATATCTAACCAGTGGCATCACTTCAGGTTTTGCAGATCATTTAGGAAAAACATTATATATCACTTGACGCATCCCACCCATTTCCAAGCGTAGTTTTTACTTCATTCTCTGCATATACGTAATCAGTGATTCCGCCAGTCCCCCAGTGAGTTCACACCCTTCCAATTTTGAGTTCACACCCCCAAACTGAAAATCCCAGCGGAATCCTGTACGTAATCTACACGCCTTGCTTTCCTGTTAATTTAAGATAGCTAAAAATAAGTCACATTGAAAATAAAAAAAAAATTAATTGTTAACTTTTTATGAAGTGTTATTTACAGCAGATGAGAAGCTCTAACATGTCTTGGCTTCATTTTAGCAATCATTAACCAGATTGTCGATAGAATTTTGCTTAACCTCTTTCTGCCCTACAGCGAACATCAACAAAGCGAATCGATCGTCGGAAATTCATGACCGAAATTAGTTTTTCAGTCTATGTACAACAGAAAAAAAATCATTCGTTAAAGGCAGTGGTGATCGGCCGTGATAAATAGCTGATTAAAGCAGCCTGTGGATATACTGAGCTTAGTGCCTTGAGGTGGACTCCACTAAACAATATGGATTCAAGTCCGGGTAGAGACAGAAATCTTACATCCGCTGATACTGAGGCAAGCTAGTTAAGGAAGAGACTCAGGAAATAAGTTATCATCGAAATAGAAAAAAAAAAGCTTAGAGTCTTGTTGTGGGTAACAGAAACTCCACAAGAACTCATCCAACCAACTGACGACATTCTCCATAATGTCCCAAACAAAGTAAACATTATGGTTTAAAACCTCTTATAATGATCTCACAGCTTGAATAAAAAATGGGGTTTAAGGGTTTTCCTAGGGTTTAAATTTTGTATTATATGGTAGTAAAGATACGCAATCGAAAGCTTATATTCAAATTGATACAACAAATGCTGTGTATTTCTAATTAACTTGGTTGGGTTCTACAGGAATTATTTTTGTTTATAATACCGTTTTTGTACTATCGTTTTATACTCGAGAATTTTGGTTCTGAACTTTTTGGCACCCCCCCCCCTCCCCCCATCAAGCCATGAGTCGCTACTGCAAGATTGGAAAGATCAAATCGATTGGCGTCCTAGGAAACTATGAACAATCGCAAGAAAAGATACCGCCGTACGTGAAGATCAGTTCTGTAAACACCAGTCTTCGAGCACTTTAAAGAGATGTGTGGAGGCAATGCCATCATTCACGACAGAACAATCAGACAGTGGGCACTGCAAATCAAACGCCAGGTTGATCCAGAGGGTAAATTGAACTTAGGGCATTAGATTCATGGATTTACAAGTTTAATAAAAGGAACAGGATTGTCTCGCGACCAATTAAGCATAAAGTATCAAAGAACTTCGCCTCAAAAGAGAATTCAGATAAATTCAACAGAATTCAGATGAATTCGTCACAAAAATGAAATCATTGTTCATCGAACGACAATTGGCTCCCAAACAGATCCTTAACAATGATCAAGTTGCTTCGAGAAAGAAATGCATGCAGGACGAACACTTCGACCAATGGGCATCAAGTGAGTGTATGTAACTGTAGGGTCTAAATCTGCAACGACGCACTCATACAGAAGGAAATTTCCTCAAAGCAAACCAGCTGGTCCATCGAATATTATGTCTTATGCTTCTGGTTCTGCTAACATGTGCAAAGAAGATCAGAAGACAATGCTGACACATTTTTTCTGGCCAAGTGTCTCTACTTTATACGGAGAGCCCATTCTTCTGCTTCTCGATTCCTGGTCTGCCAATATGGATGAAGCGTTAATCAAATCAACTATTCCAGGAAACATCAGTGGCTTTGAATGGCATTTGATTCCAGCAAGATGCACAGGACTTATTCAGACACTGGATGCCTACTTCTTCCGTCCGATAAGTTCGTGACTGATGCCATTATCTCGACCGACGATTTCATAATCTGGCATCGGGACAATTTTATTCGGTCCAGTCCTTCAATCTTTACCTCGTACCGTAAGTCAAGAAAATGTGGAGCGCTATCTCCGCATTCCTCATGCACCGTTTACGGCGCGTGTGTATCGCACAAGGGATAGCTTTAGCTTTACCTTCTAGAAACATGATCAGCCTTGAATTGTACCGGTCAGGATATCTGGACGCAGAACCGAACCATTTCAGACGCCGATGCAGTACTGCTGTGACACTGGCCTTTGTTCATTAAATCGGTGCAGTTCGTTTTCATTCATGAGATGTGCTCATTGTACAAACACGTTCTGCCTGAACCATCTGCTCATTGAACGTCTGCATGTAAATTGCAGTTAACTTGATTTTCCTGATAATGTACGACTTGCAGTTTTTGCTCCTGACGTATTTCTGAGTAATAACTGACTTTGAACACGAGCAAACTTTTCTTTACTTGCTTCTCTGATTTAGATATACAAAGATGCATGTTCATATCACTCGCCCATATTTAGCTCCGATTTGACCTCCTCTATAGTCTGGTCGGTCGATCCGAAACTTGGTGCGTAAGGGTCCCTTGTGAGTATTTCTGTTCAGAATATACTCATTATGATAATTAAAAGTAATACTAGATGGAAATAGTCCAATATCGAAATATGCGGAAAGATAAATTTGCAATCAAAAGCCCAATGATTTAAGCTATTTCAATTGCCCATACAATTATGTTTTGAATAAAAAAAGGAGAAAGCAAATTAATTTCTCTCTCGAATATTCCTCAACAGAAATAGAAGAGAGAAGGATAATTATTAAGCTGAAGAGAGTCAACTAATTATTCAAAACTATTGGAAAAACAAACAAACAAAAAAAAAGAAGAAGAAGAGACAAACAGACAAACAAGACAGGCGTGGAGAAAATTCTCCTCAAAATCCACATTTAGTTTACTTCAATTTTCAAACATTTTCCTTGCGAGAAAGCAATTGAATTTGGAACGATGCCAAAATCATTTTAACTATGGATTTATTCTTCCTTTAAAAAGGCAAGGAGGGACATGGTCCTTAGCCCGCCTTGTCTTTCTCTCTCTCTCTTCTCCCGCCCCAGTACAGGAGCATTTTGTGGTTAAGTTGTCCTTTGCCAGTTGAGGTCATAATCTTTTTCTGCCTCATCCCCTTGTTTCTCTTCAACCTCCCGCCCTTCTCCTCATGACGTAACCTCCGAAAACCCTACAATTCTCTCTGCAAGAGACTCTCTTCCTGCCACCCCTCCCCTATCCCGTGGCACAGATTTTCCCCTTTTGCTTTTCTCTCAAACAACTCTCTAAAAACTCTCTGTCTCAGCGAAAGAGGGAGAATTATCCTTCAACTTCCTTCTGTTTGTGGTTTATCCCATTCCCCCACTTCATTCCAAATTATATGAACTGGTAAATTGTTGAAAAAAGATGGAGTAGAAAACACGCAATTTTCCTCTTCTCCTGAGGGGTTATTTGAGCAAACACAATAATAATAATGACAAGTGGGGAAGATCTTCACTTACATTCGAAAAGCACAATGAAATTGATTATAAATTAGAGGCAGAAATTCGCCTGTTTAAAAATGACAGTTAATTCCTTTTTGGTGTTCATGTTAATATAGGAATTCTGGTGGCAAATGCAATGAGCCATGCTATTTAATAGCCTCTAAAGTGGTAAATAGGCACATGTAAGCCTTATCGAGTAGAAATTTGCTGCTATTTCAAGTGCAAAATCTTTATATATTATTTTTATCCTGCATTATTGTTGACATGTGAAACAATTCTTCCCATAAATTAAATCAAGAAGTATCAGGGTTAAATTTTAGATGCAGGATAAACAGTTACCTAGAACTTCCCTAAGGCTAGACATTTTTAATACCTCCCAGTTTCAGCTTATTTCGATAATTATTTAATAAGATTTGTGTTAGAGAGTATACCCGAGAGCTCCACTCATTGCCAGAAAGTTAGTAGTACTATCTTCTTCTTCATCTCCTTTTCCTGTCTTCTTCTTATTCTTATTATTATTATACAAGAAAAAAATATGGTATCTAGATGCCATGTTGAATGTAGAAGTTAGAAAATAGACCAAACGTAAGAGATCAGAGGGTAATGTTTGACCATAAACATTTATTCAAAAATCGTGATCAAGCATTTATTAACAATGTCTTTAAAATTGAATGATTCTTCCTTACAATTTTAGGTTTCTTAATGTATATCGTAATGACCAGCGTGTGTAGCTAAACACATGGACATTACATAAACAATAACACACAAGTTTATAGGACAAACATGTGGTTATGCAAGTAAGCAGATAATACATACACATTGGAGCAGACGACGATGGAGCAGATGGAGCAGATGGAGCAGGTAAACAAATAACAGACCTAAATTGGAGTAAGTTCTGGTATTGTAGAACTCAATTTTCAGCTTTTATTGAAATCAAATCTAACAAATACCAAGAAAATTAATATCTTATTTGTGTTACAGAAACCCAAACTTTGGGCGCATAATTATGATGAAGGTGTATTCTTTATCAAGATAAATATTCAACGGTACGAATTTTATTCGCAACTTAGAAAATAAGAAATTATGAAGTAAATTGAGTAAGTTATGTCTGGGCTTCCAATCGTATGAAATGGATGGTGGTGCCATCTCTGTACTAATTTTCATAAGATTATTACACTGTTTGAAAAGTTGGTGGTTACACAAAAGGCTAAAAGGCCAGTACAATTTAGCTGGTTCCTTCGCCGTGAAGACATTAAGCAACATATGAAGTAATTTTTAATGTATAACATTTACATAATAATAATAAGGAAAATCAAGAAAAGGAAAATTCTAAGGAAAATTCTATTATGTTCACAGAATTATGAAAAATTACAATTTAATGTTGTTAGCGGTTGAAGAATTTAGTATTGTGTGTGCTAAATTGTAAATATGGCATAATAGTGTCGAACTGTATAATATTATGAATCACTACTGTGTCATGCTATATTTGCACTCTTACAACCTCTATACATTTTATATTTTAGGGATTATTTTATTATTCTTATTTAATTGAATTGAATTGTGGAATTGGTTTTGTCATTTGATTGTGGATATTGATGACTATTGTTCATTTTTTGAACTGAATTGGATTTATGGCTTTGTGCCACTTTGGCTCAGATGGCGATAGGCTAGGGGAGAGTATTTAAGAAAAAAATCTGCCAGTGCAAAATTTTAAAGATAGTATCATAGTTGGCCTCAAATGAATTAAAAAAGAAAAAATAGTCAGGATGATCAATTGCTGGATTTGAACCTATTTCTTTCGAAATACGAAACAAACGATCAACCAATATTGAGGTATAACCGTTCGCTATGTATGTTTTGAGTGCTCACGCGCTCTATGTATGCAATACAATAAGTAATCATCGCGTTATAATAAATTATTATTATTATTGAAGGAGTCTATGTGTAACAGAAGAAGAGAATAATGTTTCCTCTCGCGCGGTGATGTGTTATAAAAAGATGCTTGATCATCGGCACTGGAAACATTAAGATTATTCAATCCCTGGGAAGTACAAATATTTCTAAAACAATCGTTCTCTACGTCCTAGTGTTGTTAATATGAAGAGGTAAATACTGTGAATATACTCGTAGCTTCACTATATTACTGAGTGCCTTTCTACCTCATGATTTGTTCAATGCAGACTTGTCAAAGGCTAAATTTTATCAATACTTTGAAAAACGAAATTCTAAAACCTGTTACTTTCAAAATCAGCCGATATTCAAATTCAATTCAATTACATTGAAAGCGAAATGTGGGTGGTTTGAAAGAAAAATGTTTCCTTCTAATCTTTCCCTGGGTAGATGGTATCCCGATAGCTCAAATCTGATGAAACAAAGAATATTTTTTTTTAGATATCCCACTATCCGAATATCATATATAATTAAACATACGGATAAAGTTGAACAAGAAATTACAATTTTGTGGTAGCTCCGAGCATATTCCAGTGTATTAATTGTTCACGTAAAAGCGTTTCACTCTCGAGGGCAATTTGTAGCAGTTTGCCTACTCGAAGTAAGACTATGGGGAAAGAGAATGTCCGATAGCAGCTACTAGTTTCCTCAATGTGATGTGTTGTGAGTTCGTCAGAGCTTACTCTGCTAAATGTGTCAACAAGAGCTGGTAATGTATTTACTCTCCTCTTCAATATAAAGCGTGTAAATTGAAATTATGTAATTGATCTCGTATAGAGGTAACAGTTGTATGAACAGGTGAGAGATAAATTAATTCTTGAATTGATGGAATCGAGAGGTAGTACTACCCCTTCACATGACTAAAAAATTTATGTATTGCAGTTAGTCTTATGTGATTTTTTTTTTTTTTTTTGCCAATTAGTAGAATTCCTGTAGAAGCTGTTCCAAGGCATTTTGATAGTTCCAAAGAGCTACAGTCCGCTACTCTTACTGGGACATCCTAAGATCTACTACCATCAGGAGTCATTCATCGAATAGCTATGTTCTTTTTTGAAATTGTTACAATATAAATCATTACAGGGTTCATTTCTCAAAAGGGTGACTGTTCCTTTCTTTTCTTTTTTCCTTGTTTCTTCTAAAACTTGAAGGTAACTAGCTGTTTTCTCACCAGAGTAACTTTCAGAAATGTGTCCACTTGAAGTAACTATTGGAGGAAAATGACTCTTTGATAGCAGTTGCTATTTTCCAGAGAATTTCTGAGAGCTTACTCTCAGAATCGTGTTCACCAAAGCTGGCGGATCTTATTTGTTGCGACTTCAGTCTCCGAGAGTAGAGATTGTTTCGGATCTCTTGAAAAGATGTTGCGTATCCGGTCTTTTTTTTTCAATGAGATCCACGTTCCAAACCATCGGCTATTGTTTTAACTGGTGGTTCTGGCTTCTAGCTATGGTTCAAGATAGCGACATCGTTTGAAGAAGACTGAAGTCAATTACCGTCTTAAAATTTCGTGAGTGCTCTTGGTATGTTTTCCAGATTCCCTGATCGCGTACATTGTTTTTAAATACCCTATACCGCTTTTCAAAGGGATGAAAATTAGACTATTTGTCGTTCCTCATTGAAAAAAATCTGTATATTTGCTCTTCGGGTAATTGTTTGCGTATTCTTGGATATATGTTACCCATTCCCGGAAATTCGATTAATCGGATGCCTGGCTGCTTGTTCGTTTGAATCTAAATGTATTCCATTATTTGTTTACCCGTTAATTTGCCTTTTAGTAATGAAATAATTCAAATAATATCCGAGATAAAAAATAAAATGATTTTTCTTTTGGCAACCTTCAATTTTCCATGTAATTCTTTGCACCAAGGCTCTTAAGAATTCCTAATTCGTCAATGCGACATCAGAATATGCTTTTTATTTCTCATTTTATCAACCAATTTATCTTACGAAGAGGAAAAATAGCTTGAAGTTACTCATAAGACCTTCCTTTGAGCTCTGCTTTTCTCAGTGTTTTGATCAAACAACAGTTGTAATCCTAAAGAGACAGACAACATTATAGACATCATCTTCATTTGTCTCCATAAAAAAAAATATGGAAGAAACGAAGACATGAACAGAATCTTCACAACAAAAACTAGTTGTTGTTTTTCACATAACAAATAAAACGCAAAAAACTTGAAAAGACGTGGAAGTAGTTCGTTCCCTCCTTTGGGTAATCTTTCGTTCCCTTCTTGAAAGTAATAAGCATTCTTCCTCTCTTATTTGCTTACGATGTTAAAATATTATCCGAAATAAAAGCAAATGATGATTGCTAACTTCTCCAATCGGATCTTAGTGCACTTTGTAACTGGTGTGATAATATTATTTGAAGGTTAATGTCAATAAGTGCAAAATTGATAGTTTCACAAATAAGAAAAATATATTAACATTTAATTATAGTATCAATAACCAAAATGTAGAAAGGGTCACTGGACTTAATGGCCTAGGCACAATTTTCGCATCGAATCTGTCATTTAGAAAGCGTATTGACTTATTATTAAGAAGAGCTTATAAAACACTAGGTTTCATAAGGCGTAACTCTTTGTTTAATTTCTCAGCTCACTCAACGGCTCCTATGACAATCAATGTAAAATATTAAATGTGACAAAACTCAAGAATAGACGAGACATAACCAATGGTATAACATTACACACATTTTTAAATGGATATATTAACTGTAATTATTTGGTTGCTAATTTATGGTTTTATGTACCAAGGCAAAGAGGCAGACTGACACCTCTATGTTATCATAAGCGCTCAAGGGTCCATAAATGTTCACCTTTGTTCGTGCCCAGAGGTTGTATAATAATGTAATTATGAATTTTGATGTTGATATTTTCAACATGTCTCTAAGTGAATATAAACGACGCTTAATATGTCACTTAACTGTCTAAAACAGTGAAAGTTCATACTGTGAAATGTATGTTGTTTGTATATTTATTTATATGTATATTGTTTGTTTATATGCTCATGTATATGTATGTTGGTTGTTTATATGTTTATGTATATGTATATTAATTATGTATACTTTTTGATTATACTGAATGTCTATTATGTCCATTTCTTTGGAACTTTTGGTTCTGTAGTGGACAAATAAATAAATAAATAAAATAAATATCTCTTAAAATGGTAAAACACACGAGAAGACAAAAATAACACTGACTTCGGTGAGAGGTTATTACGCCCTCTTTCTATGCAGATGTTCAAGGTTTCAAGTCCTGCCGGATTGGTTCGGATCCCACGTTACCAAAAGCTCTAGGTCTCGTCCTGAGAGGTTCACCAGATCTTTTTGGACTTCAATAACAATTCCATCAAGAGAACAAAAAATTAGTATGTAGGTAAAATCTAGTAATTTCATGTTACATTAGTGAAAATCGTCGAGTTAAAATGTTTGGTCTTAGATGAATCCTGAATTTTGCGTGAAACTTATAAGTCGACAGCTCTTGCAAATTCAATGGTTGTGGACAATCTAATATGACGAAGAACTAACAATACTACGAAATTATCAAAGATTCTCGTACAATATAAAATAATATGCTTATTTTACACTCTATGCGCAGAATTTTTACTGAAAATCTCATAGTTTAGTTCTCAAGAAATTTTGAATTTTTTGAATTCAAATTGCAAGGCCTTTTGGCAACTTGGCTCAGGACGGATGAATGACTTGGTGGAATGAAGAAAGTGGGAGGAAACGGGAGTATCCCGATAAAACTCACGCACGGTGTTTGTCCACTATAAATCCAACATGGTATGAGCAGGGATTGAACCGGCGACCCCTAGCACCAGAAATGAACGCTATACCATTTAGCCACCACGGCCCTTCTTAAAAAATATAAATAATGTATGTAGAATTAAACTGAATTTATTTTAAGACCTTTAGAGATCTTAGGCTTAGGCCAGGATAGGGTACGGGAGAAATGTTGGAAGGTAGGCGGCCAGGGCCTATTTTTGTAGGTGCCATTGCAGCCTTTGACTGCTATGACTGAGAAAAATCATTGAAAAAATTCTCAGTCTGGATGTTCGACTGCTGGTATCGATCCCAGGACCTCCCGGATGCTAAGCCAACGCTCTACCAGTGAGCCACGGCCGCTCGGCAATGTGTGCAGAAAGAGTAAATTCTCTATTCCCGATTTTATCTAGGAGATTAGAAAATTAATTGTAAACTTTGGATATCGAATAACGTGTCTAGAAGAGAAACAAATTAATGGTGTATTCGCAAACCTTAGATTCTTTAAATATATAATTTAATGAACAATTTACAAAGATATTTAAAAAGAACAATCGTCATTTTAGTAAACAAATGTGTACTTACGAATTCTACACCATAGAAGTAGGCACGTAAACAAATCCGAGTATCCTTACCTACAATTAAAAAGAGAAAGATTAATATTTTAGTAAAATTGATCCATTAACACAAGAACGATCATAAAGGCAAATTAAAGGAATAAGTTTAAAATTAGAAAAAGATTTCATGCTGCAAACAGTAAAAGATAAGTACGTGTTTCCAAAGTGCAGTAAAAAAATTTACTGCAGTTTTTCTATCTTGAGAACAGGAACGCTTCGGCGCTAACCTATTCAAATGGCACTTTTGATGCAGCATGGAATCTTGTTGTCTATACATGGAATAAATGGCATTTTCAAAGTTGAAACTGCACCTGGCTTAGTGGTACCTTAACTCATTCCTTATTGAACATTATGGCTGGATGGTACGCACATTACCTCATTCTATACTTAATATTGTGGCTACATTGCTCACATTACAGTTACTGTAAAGCCAAGATCTCCAACAAAAGATGGCAGCACTATCTCCATATATGTCTACTGTATTTTTATCGTTCCACGAAATTTCAATTCTGCTCCTACAAATTCAAGCCGAGAGAGTTCAAACTTTCAGGGAAGAAAGTTCATGACCAAATCAAGAGTTCTATTGCTGCCGAGTTTTTAATTTTCTTTCTTGTTCATTGTTGAAAGAACTTCATTGTTGTTATGAATATCCAAACCTATAACTATCAAGCTTTTTCATCAATAAACAAGAAAGAAAATAAAAATCGGTACGGATAGAACTCTTGAATTGGTTATGAACTTTTTCCCCTGAAAGTTAGAACTCTCTAGGCTTAAAATGTCAGGAGCAACATTCAAATTTCGTGCAACGATAAAAATACATTAGACACATACGGATATAGTGCTGCTATCTTTTGTTGGAGATCTTGGCTTTACAGAAACTTTAACTCATTCTTTATTGAACATTATGACTGCATGGCACATTAACTCATTCCTCATTAAACTTAGGGCTGTACGGTTCTCTTAACTTACTTTTTTTATAGAGCATTATAGCTAAATGGTACTTCAACTGCTTAATTTTTCTTGAGAGAAGATCAATATTTGGCGCTTATCTAACCAGCTTGTAATTTCATGATCATACATGCATCAAATTAAATTGAATAGTATTAGGCGGATATAATAAATGTGTCGATTCAAAATAAAACGTGTACAATCCATTTACTTTTAGACAAGCAAGGAGAAGGAATAATTGTTTTTAGCAGTCCCCCCCTCCCTCCCCTCCAAGAAATGTATCTTTAATTTCACTCCGTCTATTTGAAACACAATCCAGCGTCTCAACTGAAACAGGTGGAAACAGACTTACTTAACATTGGAGTTCAGTAACCTCAATGCATGCTGCCGTTTTTAATCTAGTAAGGCTACAAACATTCCCTTATGGTATTTGTGGACTATGTGCACTCAGCTTATAATCCACGCCAGCGCTTAAACGAAAACAGATAGAGACAAACTGACTTCAGATTTGGGTTCAAAAGACCTTCATTTACCCGGCTTCTCGATTTCCTTATGCTACTTTTGCATTATATGTACGCAGTCAGTAATGCAGTGTATCGTCTCAATGATAGCAGGTATGAAAAAACTTACTTTAAATTTCATTTCAATGACTTTGTTTCCAAATCTGGTGCATGCATTGTTTTTGCATGGTATTTTTACTACTACTACTACTCTACTATTTTGGATTCTCATTATTTCCCTCTTCGTATTATCACCGTTATCTTCGACTTGACTTCCGATATTCATACCAATGCGTACAAATTGGCACTAAAATCTTCCTTCACATTATTTTCTCCTTATATATACACTTCAGTATGTTGTCATTGGATTGTGCTTAGGTGTACACTTGGAACTGACTTGTGCTTCTTTTGTTTTGCTTTACCAATATTCCATGAATTAATTTCTATGTATACTACTTATATGAGAATTAACAATAATTATTTTGAATGAAAGCTCGATAATTTAGATTTAACAGAAACTGTAAAGTTGTGTTATTACTGATACTAGCTACAATACATTTTAAAAGTATTCCAGACTTTTTCTTAATTGCCCTCTTACGGTCATACAATTATACCTTTTCAAAAGTTAAATTTCAGTTAATAAACATTTATTATTTCATTTTACAGACATTCCATGTAAACATTTGTCACTTTCCGTATTCATAAGTATAGATGAAGGATATTATAAACCCAGTCGTTTTCATTTATTCATACATTCAGTACAGAACCAGTCGATCCATCACAATTAATATCAGAGGTTTTAAAGCGTCACTGGATCAAATTTGGGACTAGATGTATACTTGAGACCCGGTCTGACTCGGTTACTCGATTTCGACCTTCGGAGGAAAAAGCAGAGATTTTAATTATTTCCACATTATACACGATTCCGTTTGAAAAGTGTCTCTTTTAGGCGTTAACGGGAACGAGGCTTTTGGGCCTCTGGACAAGAAAAATATGATGCTGAAAAGTTCGTAACTATAGCACTCGTAGTAATATACGGAATATTCTTATATCCACGGAAGTGTGTAAATAACTAGCCCCTTGAGAAAGACTATTCTAAAAAATTTATGAATTTCACAAAAGACAACATTGATTGATTTCATTAAGAGGAACAATATGAGATTAAATCTAGTCAAGTAAGGCTCACCGGATCAAAATTGGTTCACTGGGTCAAATGGGTAAAGATTAGTTTATCGAGTCGCCGCGTCTGGTCATTTCGGTCAAGACCGAGTCACGAAGTCAGTCGGATCAAGATCGGATCATTCAGGTTTCAGATCCTGTTACCTATGTCCAGGCTAGGCCAGCTCACCAAACAGGTGACCAGGTTTCAGCTCTGATCAATAATATTACATATTAGAAATGATTGTCCAAAGTAGCGAAATAAAAACACATACTTTTTCTCAATGAAAACATTCTTATCGTAAATACTATTGAATTTCAAATCCTGAAACATGGTTGGTTTCGCTCTCTCTGCTATTTAGTTACTAATCGGCCGTAGCTCAGTTAGTAGAGCGTTTGCTTAGCAATCGGATGGTCGTGGAAACGTTCTTCCCGTGTTTTGCCTCCAGGACCATCCGATCCAGTCAAATAACAGTATGGTATCTTCACACTAGGTTTTGGCCGACTTTTTCCAAACATACTATCCCGTACCCTATCTCTTCCCTTCCTGAACGAAAGTTGTCTCTAGGCTTAGAATAAATTCATTTCATTCAATATAACAATAATAATAACCACAACACAGAAAGGAGTGATCCTTGCACATCAGAAAGTGAACGCTTCAAGTAAAATTCTTTTCAGTTGCGAGGTAGCACTAAAAAATAAAAGTTCTTTAGATAAGGCAATAGGCTTAATAGTTAACTGTCGAAAAATGAGACACTAATGGGGAATAGTTTTGTCTTATATAGAAAGAAATGGAACAAATATGAAAGGACATTGTTAAGTCCTAACAAGTTTATTAACATCGTAGGATTCAATATCAGATATAGTGTTGTGTTATAGAGGCATATAAAATGTGAATGGAAAACCTGTTAATTAAAAGTATAGTCTATTAATGTTTATTTGGTTGACTCCAATAAGTGCTAATAAAGGAAGTTACCGTTAAGAACTATTGTTGATTGTGTTGAATAGTTAGCGACAATAGACCACCTAGCAAGATGAAAGAACCTACTTCGGTCTTGAAGGAGTAGAATGCATATGAGACAGTGTATAAACTAATGTTTATTAAATCCCAATATCTAAAGAAT
>JAGDQP010052170.1:806-12749 GCA_022664845.1 Lepisma saccharinum | reverse complement strand
GAACTTGCGAGTTCCATAAGCCATAGAGTTAGTTAGTTAGGCCTATAAATTGCTTTTGAGTAATTTGTGAAGAAATCAATAATTTGATATAAAAACACAAAGTAGGTAATGTTACGAAAGAACAATTTTTGTTTTGTACACAAAACTAGATTTTCTGTTTTCTGTGTGTTCGTTTTCATACGTGAGTGAATTATTATTAACGTCCTAAATGAGCTGGTGAGCTTCTAAGGACGGGATCTACAGATTTTGGTAAAGTTGGTTCAGAACCACTCTGTTCAATGGACCCAGGCGGGATTTAAACCCGTGACCACGCGCACAGAAAGCGAGGCTCGTTTTCATACGTATTACAAAAATGGACACATTTGTAATACAAATTGTAAACTTATAATGTGAGTTAGGTTCCTACGTTCTCTTCTAAAAGTTGCCAATCAAAATGAATAAATCAAATAGTTCGTTAAATTCTAGGTCGATCACTGGTTTTGGTTACATCATAAGAGCCTATCATCACATGAGGACTCAGGCTTCAAGCTTACATATGATTCAAATCACAGAATGATTAATAAAACTGTACTTTATTTCTGCTTTTTTAAAATCTATTTTCGATTTAAATCAATAAACCCTGCAGTCAATAGTTATATGATGTAACTAAATTATGGAAAGAGTACTTACATTTCATAAGCTAGTTTAATATTCAGTAGTTTCGGTTCACAATTCAGGAAAATGAACAATCCCAACATATCATGAACGATAAACGAATGGAAATACATACTTTCACATGTCAACTCAGAGTTGTGAAATTCTGAGCGTAATAATATGCTTCTAAAGTTATCTACATGAAATTTGATAGAAGAATTGGGGTTTAAGTATCAATGTGTATCATACTAAACATATTTGTTATAATATACAGTAGAACCCCGTTAATCCGTCATCTATGGGACTGAGGGCATGGTCGGAACGCAAGAAAGGTAGGATTATCAGAGGAGCTAAAATATTTAATACAGTATAGTAAAGACCCATGAAATCAATTTTATAATTACGAAAAATTACGAGTGGAAAAGTACAAAAAACTACAATTTGTCAAAACACACTGCTTTAACAATAAATGCTAGTAGAGCAAAGCGTCAGAACGCATAGGTTAAGTGTCACCAGCTAACTGACTCAACAATGTACGTAGTGCTTCAAAGGTACGTACTGACATCCGCCGCCATTCTCTAACTTGTGTCATGGTCGGATTATGCAAGGAGTCGAACCATCGAAGATCGGATTATCGCGGTTCTACTGTACTGTAAATACACATTTCGAACGAAAAACGTTAAATTCTAACCATTCATTGTTCCCCCCACCCAAACTTTGGTAAACTTTATTTTTATATGGGCCAGTCTAGTAACTTGGGACTTCGCTCTTCACGATTCGACTTTAGCTATTAAATTCAACACCCATGCTCCTGCCGGGACTCCCGGCCGCCTCCCCTCGCAAAAAAAAAAAAAAAGCATGCAGATTACTATTACTACACTATTTTAACACAGTAAAAGTTCCTACGAGTTCAACCTATGCCACGGTCACCGAATGAGAAGAATGGATATTAAATTAGTGAAAATCATTTGAAAGAAAAATGTGAGGTTCAATTCTAAAAGACATGAAAATTATCACACTGCTTTTTTTTTTTAAGGTAATTTTAACGTAACTTGTGAAAGCTAGTAAATGCCACACAGGGAAACCAGGGAATGAATGGCAAGAGGACCAATAATAAATTAAATGTCAAGGAAACTGAGAATTTACTAACGCAAGGAATATCATGTTACTTTAGGTTATTGGATAATACCACTCTTCCACGAATCCAACTATTTTTTTTTTTTAAGTTGTTCTCTGTTTCTCCATCAACGAACAGCAGCAGAAAATCATTTAAACAGTAAAAATAGCGAACTTTGTAAGTTTTAAACACATTAACTTCCTAATATGACGCTAATAAACATATTACCACTAGAAAAAACTTAAGCTGTACGTGCAGTTTAGTCCTTTGAAAGTTTTCAGCTATCTCAATTTGAGTAGTTTTAATTATTTATCGGCAGCAGAATATTGTAAAGAGTTAAAGGAAGTACCGTTCAGTAACATGATGTTAGAAGTAGTATGTCAAATCTAATGTACTTTGGAACATACATGAAGTAGTGAATAAACACAAATAAATACATGGCAATTCTAAAAGTTGAGGCAGACTTTAACCTTTTAACATTTGGAGTAGAGTGGACAAAATTTACACAACTAAAATAAGCTTCAATGTTCGTTTGTAATTCCTGATCTAATATACACAGTTTTGGACGAAATTTTATATTGTAGCTCGCACCTGTTTACTACAGATAGTTACTGCCATTCTGTAATTATCGCTGACTGAAATTAAATGGAACTACTAGTGGGCTATAAACGGAAAAAGACAAGAAAAAAGGCAGAAAAGGGAAGGATTTTTGATTCAGAACATTCCTTCTGGCTTCTTCGTGTTCTTTGATATTATCTTGGCTTCTTTACAATACGCATATATCTACAAGGATAATTATCACCAAAATTAAACGGATTCAATCAAGTTCATTGTTTATTGATTCTAGTTTAAGTTAAAAGAAGATGCTAATGATTATAGCTTTTTATACAGCTGAAATAACGTAACTAGGCAGAATAAATACTTCTCTGATTACAACGCTATTTATTAGCGTTGTAATCAAAGACGACTGCTAATAAATATGTATGTAATATACAAAATGTTTCATATATACAGATTAAGCGAGTCGTACACAATGAACTTGATTGATGCACTTTCTATAAATCACTATTCACAACAGTATGATCTTGTGTGTGCTAAATATTTACACAAAAAGTTTTCTAACCTTTTCGTCAGCTTTTCATCTACAGACAATCTTTGTTTCATAAAACTTTGCAGGCTATCAACCATAAAGTTCCAATTTCTGTAATGACGCACCTAGAAAAAAGATACTGATTTTAATTTCATTATATTTTTACTTTCATTAATTCTTCTTCTACAATTAATACATTTCTAGATAGGTCACAAGTATTTCTATTGTTTCACAGGATATAATTTTATACACTAGTACGATGCTGCAATAACAAAATGCATCCCTATAATAAAAGAGTCTACTTTCTGCATTTAAAAGAAACTTAATTCTGTTTATTTTCAACATTTGGCTGGTAACACCAATAAACATTAAATTACCTTTGACGATAGCAACTTTCTTATATACCATTCCAATAGCTAATTTTGAATCAATGATTTTCGTACCCAAATTCAGTAAAAGAGTATGGCAACGTAATGAAGCAACCATGTTTGTCGCACTGTAAAATCATATGCCTTCGCAATATTAATACTTTCCATATACAATATTGAAAATTATACGCAGAGCATATTTTCAAGATTGAAGCATATATGACAAGCAGAAAACAGGACTTTCTCGAGCTTGAGAATTAGCCGGAAATTACGTTAGCAGTTGAGCACGTGGAAGAGCTACGCGCAGGCGCAGAACGCCTTGCACAATAAGTAACAGTAAGAAGCGGTAATTCTGCAACTGCCAGCATAGCGTGATGGTTAACGTATCGGCAAGCTGATCCACAGGTCCTGGGTTCTAACCATGACGTCGTAATTTTACATTTTTTTCTTTTTTTTTTCTTTTCAGAAAATGAACTTTTTTACGTTTTTATGTATACACGCATTAGGAAATTTAATAAAAGTAGTGACCAAGGGCATTCGGAGGTTAAGTAAAGGTCAGGTGAGGTGTTTTGTTTTATTGTACACGCGACTTGCACAGAGACTCGCAGAGGGCAGCACTGTGCTCAACTACTGACGTAGCTTCCGGCTAATTCTCGAGCGTGAGGGAGTCGTGCAGAAAACATTGTCTCGGCAGCTTACATACAGCCTTGGTCATTTGAAAAGGGCGTTGCGTTTAATTGTCACGAAGTCAGGGCAACGATTCTTCATTTTGGTTTTACCTGGCTTTCCGGACCGAACTCCTAGTTGACATCCACTCAACACCGAAAGGTAGAGGAAGCGTTAACCACTCGGATAAGCGGAAGCTCTGAAGCATACGAGAACTGTTTACAATTCTCCCGAATTTTAGACAAAATTCTACAGCATATTAAAATCAGGATATCAAGAGAAATAGTACTGATGTCAAAACTTTTGTTTCATTTTGTACCGTCGACTTTCTTCCTTTTAAACAATATCTTCTTAATGCTACTTTGGATGATACCATCTCACGTACAATATTTCACGGCATCTCCGAGCTGTAATCTAAATAGAAAGCGTTCTATTTTTCAGCTGATTTTCCGAATAATCTATGCCAGCGCTCAGTGGTGTAGGTAAGGGGAGAGATATGGAGGACATCTGCACTCCCCTCCCCTTGACTCCACCTATATGAACTTGGGAATAAAGTATTTCCGCAATAAATAACATTATGTTATGTTTGGAAGCATATAATTGTTAGATAAAAATAAAATTAATTGTAAGAACGGTAACGCTCCGATATAATAGTTCTGTTTATTCTAAACTGATAAAGGATCGCATTGTAGTTTCACAATTAGGTGAATGTAATAAATAACTTGATATTAAAGAGTGAAAAGTATGTGACTGGACCGGGGATCGAACCTTGGGACCTTTGGGTTACCGTCCCAAATATCAATTGTATCTGTACCTACAGAGGCTTGATGTACAGAAAAAAATCGGAAGTTGCCTCCATTTCATCTTTGGATATTAATTCTTCCGTGTGAGATGTTCACCATTATGAGACACAGGAAAGTCCAAGCACAACTAGGAGTTGTGGTACTCTCCAGATAGTTTCGAGAGAGAACATCGACAGCATGAGTGAAAGGTGTGTGAGTGGAAAAGGGGTCGACTGGGTGGCCCAGTTGGTAGCGCATTGGGACGGTAACCCAAAGGTCCCGGGTTCGATCCCCGGTCCAGTCACATACTTTTCACTCTTTAATATCAATTGTATCTATACCTGCAGAGGCTTGATGTACAGAAAAAAACCGGAAGTTGCCTCCATTTCATCTTTGGGTAATAAATAACCTTCAGGACAACCAATAAAATAAAAATTAAAAAAAAAAACTTGAAAAAGAAGACCATACGTTTAGACAACAGATTTTTCTGTGACACTCATATCGATAACGCCTGTAAAAAAAAAAAGACAATCTCAAGAGAATAATGAAAAATATGGTAATTCCTGTTACGGATAGTGTCAACGAGGGTAGATCCCTCCCTTGAGAAATTCCTATCTACGCTACTGCCAACGCCTCTAGTAGAAATAAAGCGGTTGCTTTTCTATTCCGCTATTTGGTTATGGATTACAAGGCAAAGAGAATTTGTATTTATTTATGACCTTTAGAGACATGTGCATGTTCTTTCTTGATGCACAAATTAACATACCTGTCGTCATAATAAACTATTATAATTATAGAGATCTAAAGCAAAGATTTTAAGGGTAGGGCAAAACTTGGCCAGCAATACTGTAGTTTAGCTACTTCTGTCATAGAGGATTTGAAACGTCCCAAAATGCTACGTTTTACGTTTCTATAGCCAATGAAAGATACTAAAATGCGTGAAAAATACTAAAAATAGGGCTTAATGAGGACGTTCTAATATGATCTAATAGCTCTTCGTATAGTGTGCAATGCAGTTCAAATGACGTGATTTTGATTGTTTTACTGGTGCATAGAGCATTGAATCTACTACAAAATCAAGGTATGATGTGTGTAAAAGGACACACTGTAGATGAATGTTCTTAATCTTTCTTTGGTCGCGTCCCACTATTCTTTGTAGTGCGTTCCCACGGCACACTAACGTACGAATTGGTGGTAACAATGCAGGAGACTTGGTCACTAACTGCACGGCGTTCACAAACCAATAATTTTTCTGTAACAAACATGTGTTTAAACTCATGAATACTTTTTTCTTCCTCATTTTTCAAAATAAATATTGAGTTATATCATTTGAATTACCTTTACTAGCAAAATCACGAAGTCTCAGAATTTTGGCGGCACAACATAGCATATCTCTGGCTGAAAACCACTGCTGTAGATAGTATATGTATCCTTGCACTCATAACCCCTAATGATTTTGTATAAGATTATACACTTTGCGCATCCGAAATAATATGATACAATAAACGTTTTTTTAACAGAAGTAAGTAAAAGTCAATACGTGAGCTAGGTAATTAATTGTACCAGCATAAACTAAATAATAATATAGACATATACCACTTACCTATTTCGTCTGCGCTAACTTTAATGGGTTTTTGCTTAAGAGTTTGTGATTTTGAACCCTGCCGTTTGCTGGCTCTGGTTTCTTCTACTGGAAAGAAACAACGACTAAAAGTAGTCACCAGAGTCACCTAGCGGCAGAGTTCAAAACCACAAGCTCCTTAACGCAGACGAAAATAAGTAGGCGGGATAAGTCTATATTATTATTTAATCTATGGTACAGCTGCTACTAGGATAGTCATATACTTTGCATGTGCACTGTGGTGCATACTCTTATACTTTGTGTGTGTGAATGATACACGGGTTTTCAGCACCTAGGAATCATCCCAGAACTTCTACATTACCCCCTTTTTATGTATTTTGCCCGCTATAGGAACGTAAAATGTACCCTTCTGAGAAGTTTCCAGTGATCTATGGCAGAAGTAGTTAATTCGAATGAATAAAGAAAGGTCCGCCTGTTTTGCACCCACATAAAAGCCATCACAGAATTTGCAGGTTCGGATGAAAATTACGTTATCCTTGCGACTTACGGTGTAATGTTCACTAGCAGCACTGACAGTGACCTTGGGAAAAGTGAGGATGGAGGATCTGGGTCTCTTGTATATGTGGGCACCGATAGGGATGGTAGAGGGATTCGTACAGCCCATGATGTTTCTAGGATTGTATGCAGGGTGCTAAAAACTAATGTAGGTTTGGTAGAAAATACTGGCCTTGTGTCTGGGTTGGATTGGAGAATGTGAAAGTGAGAATGTAGGATTTATTTGATCTTGGTTAATTTAGGATGGAAGTGGATGATTCGAGCCAGTGTGAATTCGCATTGGTATTGGAAGTATGGGTGGGTTGAATGTGCAAAGATACACCTCGGATCTAAATGGTTACAAGGTTAGATAGGAGCCTCGGTTGACTAAAGCCTCCTGCAGGCGTTGGTTGCAAGTTTCAGGTGCTGTGGTTTTGGAATTCAGGAGTTGTTCTCTGACAGCAAAGAAGAAAGGAATCGGTTTTTTGGTGTGGTAAGGATAGGAATTTGAATAGTGTAAATACTGCATATAGTTGCTAGGTGCTACGTGAACCAGTAAACGGTAGTAGTGAAGTGATGTCCACGTCAAGGAATACGGCTTTCTTGTTTGAATGGACCAAGTGAACTAGACAACACGGAGCTGGTTCAGCTCTTCTAGAAACGTGTTACGCTGGCTTCTCCATGTTACAATCGTGAAGATGTCATCCATAAAATGGATCCAATGTAGTGGAGTTAAATGGTAGGTAGGAAATCAGGCTCGAGTTTATCCATTCTCGTACACATGCCTTTGCCCCGGATCTGAAAACGAATTTGTTGTCTAAGGTAAAGTTGTTACATGTGAGAACAAGGTTGGTCAGATTTAGAAGGTAAACTGTGGTTGGGATATGGGATTTGGATCTCTTGTTAAAGAACAATTCCAAAGTGGCTGGACCATGGGTAGTGGAATAATTGTTTACAAGGAAGTAACATCTATAATAACGCTTACGGATTATTTCTAGTAAGTAGTAGGTATCGCGCACGTAGGCAGGCAACGCTTGAACATGTGGCTGTAGGAAGGAGTCAACAAAAGTGAAAATACGTTCAATTATATCTGCCTGGGTTACCTGCTTTGTGGATTTTCGGCAATTGGTAGAAGTAGGTGGACATTCCAGAGTTGGGTATTTTATCGTTAATGGTGATAAATTCGGTTAGCGCCCGTTCCTTAGCACCAGGTCCGTCTCAACTCCTATTATGTGAATACGCCTTCAGCGAAAGGTCGCCATCGGTTTATTATCTGTGTGAAGTCCCCGTATGCCTGTCTGTTCTTTCTATTTGTAAGAAACTTTTTTTTTTCCTTCGTGATCCCAATAATAAATATAATTTTGGGTTCATGTTATTCAAGATTACATTAACTTCCACATATTTCCTCTTCGACGGAAAGTACTATGAACAAACAGGCGGCGTCGCCATGGGATCACCTCTCTCACCAGCAGTGGCAAACTTCTTCATGGAGAGTTTCGAGCAGAAAGCACTAGAATCAGCACCATTAAAACCATCATGTTTTTATAGATATGTCGATGATACATTTGTCATTTGGCCACATGGTAGAAATGCGCTAAGTCGTTCCTTGAATTTCCCAACAATCAACACAGCAACATCAAGTTCACCATGGAAACAGAAACGGAGGGTTGCATACCATTTCTAGACATCCTCATTCGTCGCAAGCCTGATGGAAGTCTGGGCCACAGTGTTTATAGGAAGCCTACCCATACCGACCTTATCTTAACGGAAACAGTTTTCACCATAAATCGCAACGCAATACAGTCATCAGCACACTTGCACTTAGAGCAAAAGCCATCTCAGACCAAGAAAGCCTACCTAGGGAACTTGCACATCTCAAGAAGACCTTACTGCAGAATGGATACAAGAAAGATGACATTCGTTTGGCTTTAAAAAGGACCTTTTCCAGCAAGATGAAGACCACTTCAGATACTGAAGATCCAGTCAATATTGCAGTCCTGCCCTACACTGGTAAACTTTCTGGAAAGGTTACAAGAATCCTGAGGAGACACAACATCAAAACCATTCACAGACCGCCGTCAAAAATCAGAAACCTACTTCGTCCAGTTAAAGACGACTTGGGTCTTAAGACACCAGGAGTATACTGAATGCGGAAAAACGTACATAGGACAAACAGGACGAACAGTAGAACATCGATGCAAGGAGCATGAAAGATACATCAAGCTATTTTATTCGGAGAAATCAGGTCTGGCAGAACACAGCATAACAGAAGCGCATACAATTTTATTTTCTGAAACTAAAATTATTTCAAAGAGCTCCAATTACTGGGATAGGATAATAAAAGAATCTCTTGCCATACTACAAAAACCTAATAATGTCAACAGAGATACAGGATTTCAACTTAGTCAGACTTGGACACCAGTCATAAAGGAAGCACACATGAAAACGACCAATCAGCGTCAAGCTACAGGCCGACCTACCAGAGACACGGATTCTTAAGCTCCGCCCCCCTACCGTTTCTATGTACAGTACGCATGAACTGGTCTCAGTACACTTGCCCTGAAGATGAGAACAATGTCTGTTCTTGAAACGTCGCTCTATCGTCGGACTTCACCTGGCTGATAAACCGAGAACATCTCTATAATATAATTTTACTTTAAAAACTAGGCACTACCATCATACACTGCAAAAATTTCGAAGTTCAGATTTCGAATTTTACAAAATCTAATAAGAATTTAGTTGTATAATGATTAACATCTGACAACCCCAACTCCACTTGATAAGTGGTTACACAAATGAGAAAAATACTTACAGAATTACGAACCCATTTAGATAATGAGTCAGTGTACTGAGGTCTCTGACAAAATCGACCATCCACAAGTAATATGGCACCCCAGTCATTTTTATGACGAATACATCGTCCAAGTGCTTGATTGAGAGCTCTGCAAGAAAGGAATGACACATATCTTATAGCTACACAGAATAGAAGGAACCTATTATAATACTATTATGAATAACGTTATAAAGAGTGGCACAAATGTCCCTTTTCCATTTAAATTTGTAAAAAGTGAAAATAAATAAATAAATAAAGCAATTATTAACTTTGGTAATTGTAAATTCAAATTAATATCTTGTAGATTTGTATAAGCTATTTGTTAACATTTACATTAGGCAAACGAGTCACCCGTGGCACTAAAAAATTAGTGCTCTTTTCAAAACATTCTCTATGACTTGTTGAAATATATCCAGAGTTATCTCCAGTATCTTCCATCGGGTATTGTCTTTTAGCTGTTATATTCCTTGCGGTTTATTCACAAACTCTTCCTTGAAATATCCCCCCACCCCACAGGAAAAACAGAGTTGCCACTGGTTTTCAAATTCCAAATTCCCTAATTTTGTTTTTGCGTGTCGTAACTACTGATAGATTAACAAATTTGAGCACTCCCATACACTAAAGATAGTAAAATGCAATTACAGGAAGCTGTTAACAGTCAAACACGCAAAATTCCAGGTGGCCAGATAAGAAGTGAAAAATTTCTTAAATCAGAGGGACTGAATTCTCACGTTATTTGCATAACTTCTAAAATGTACGGAAACAAGTTTACTGCCGTATAGAAATTAACACGGATTAATCATAAAATGGGTGGATTTTCAAATCTTCTATGGGGTATGGTCTTACAACAGAGTAATATTTATTACATCACATAGGCATTTCACACCCTACAGTTCACCTGATTAAACAATTTTTAGCTCAACTGACTGACTTCAAAAACGAATAGCCCTCTCAACTATGATACTCATTAAAGCCACTTCTTCGAGTTGAACAAACGTTTGATTTCCGAATTAATGGCTTCCTCCTCTCTCTTAATTTTCAACTTATTTTCCTCCAGGTTTTTGATTTTCCTATTAACCTTTCGTTTGCCAATCTTAATGGCATCCTTGGAATCAATCACCCTCTTTTCTTCTAATGAGCTACCGAAGAAACACATTTTCCCTGATTGAAGGAAACCCTGAAAAATTGAAGGATCTTGTGCAAAGGGGGGGGGGGGGGGGAATCAAATTTAAGTTTTTAGAGATTAATCGGCTGGGAAAATTTTATATCAAAAGAGCCATTGTGGCTCAAACAGTATGGGCAGTAGCACCGTCTTGCTGAAACCAATAGCCATGTATATTTATCTAGCTAAGAAAAAATAAAAATACATCCCTATATCTGACAGTTCACGATTTCTGTACGGCCTTCTTAGTTTTAGATAGAATAGGGTTCGATAACATTTCCACAGTAAACTGCATACAACACTCACTCTTTCACTATGAAGAGGCTTTTAATGCAAAAACTGTAGATATTCTGCATCCCTGTACTGTAAATTTTGTTTGTTTACAAAGGTGAAAATGTTCCATGTCTGACATCCACAAATTCTTGCAAAAATCTAGATCGTTTTCTGCAGCATTTCATATGGTGCGACTTTATTCTAAATGCGACTTCATTCTAAGAGTCTTGGAGTTGCAACTCTTGTACCAGCTAAATCTTATATGGATGCATCCGAATTTCTTGTATTAAAATGCGCTGTAGCGATGGTCTTGTTAAACTTAACTTTCAGTAGAAGTTTTTGTTGCGTTACGAATAATTTCCACTATACGCTGGATCTTTTCAACTGATCTTACCCTCATTGAACCTTCTCTTCTAGCGCCAACAACTGAGCGGGTCTCTTCAAACTTGGCCACTAACTGTCGAATACTAGGCTTAGAATGAGTATTTCTTAGGTTAAAAATTCTTCTAAATTATTTTTCAGTGGAAATAATGCTATCTCCATTTTCAAATCTAAATTTTTATTTAACTCTCTAACAAAACAAAACAAATAAAATTTATTGACAAAAATATTCCAATTTAAAATGGCAAAGGAAATTTTGCGCCACATGGTATGTTTCTATGACTTGGTTCTGAAAAGGTTCAAGATACAAATTTATAATAACAGAAGAATTTTACTATAATTTTACATGTCTCTAAAAGCATTCATGTACACAGCTCATTTACTAATGCTGAAGCGGCCAGGGAAAGAGACACGGATATTTTTCTTCACAATCAATTAAAAGATAAACGATTAATTCTTTGAAGATTATTGTACAATCCTTAAATCTTAAATGAATTCTTAAGTCTAAGAAATAAAAACTGT
>JAGDQP010052169.1:0-13848 GCA_022664845.1 Lepisma saccharinum | reverse complement strand
TATATATATATATATATATATATATATAAATGTTGCAGTTAGAAGCCCGTTTCCGTGACATTATGTGGTTATAGGAAGGAACATTGCTTGCGTGGGTCAGAAAATATTAATTTCCAGTTTCTATTCTTTGTTGTCATGGAGTACGGCATTTCAAATTAATAGTTTGGAACCAAATATATAGCAAGACCATTATTACGATATATTATTGATACTTTTGATTGGCTTCTTAAAATCCATAACTAATTTTCCTGTCATTAGGTAACCTTGGCGGCGTATTTGCTACTGAAGATCTCATTAGCATCACACATTGCATTAATTCAACGTGACAGCCTTGTGCGTCTAGAAATGTTTTTTTTCCACGACGTTGACGTGGCATTTCAACCCAACACGGAATATAAAATAACGCGAAAGTTGCAAATATTTGGTCAGCTGAATGTTAATTTTTTAAAAAAAATCGTCCTTCATTGTGTTTTAAATTATTAATATATCAAATAAAATGCAGTTGTTCTTCATAGTACCTAGTAAAGAAAAACTTGGTAATCGTACGCAGCGTGTAATAGCAAGTAGCCCTGTGTAGGCGAACTGAGACATTGTGGACATTTTATTTTACCTATAGTGGCATCTAGTGGGGAACGAGGCAATTAAGCTCCATTGAACATTCAGACGTACATCGTTTTATGTACGCCACAAGACAGGCAATTCGGTTTTGATAGTATGTTATAAAGTAAGTGCACAGAATAGATTTTTTTTCAACTATACACAACAGAATGTAATTTAATATGCAGTCATTATGTGGGGACTTCCTTACTTTGTTGTCATTTTTGTTTTAGTAAGGATCGGTGCAGATTATAATAGCGATGACAAAGACATTTTCACAATGACTGAAAACGGGGTAATTTCACCCAGCATATCATCTTAATCCCCTCCCGCGGGGAACTGTTAGTGATAGGGGAAATTAATAAGTAGATTGTTGGAGTGAGAAACCCCTCATACCACCCGAATATCGCACCGTCATTCGGATTGTAGTTAAATGATTTCAATTTTTCACAGCTTTTGTTCATTAAAGGGATTACGTCCACAACGAGATCTTGTTTCCTGTGTGCACAAAATATCTGAAGACTCACGTCTTTTCTAATTTCTATAACAGCAAACTGGAGTAATATTGTTGTTATTAAGAGAACTCCTCGCTCCTACCCTCTCATTTTTTAACATTTTTCAAAATATTTAAAAAACTAAGAGTATTATCAAAAATGTAAATTCATAGCGCACTAGAACTTATGAATTACTATGGAATGCAATGAACTTATGAATTAGTGATCTCGAGATCGTGTCTATTGATGAGTGATACGGTTTCAAAGATTATGACGTCATTATTTAATTGAAGTCTGAGCACTCATCAATCGAGAAGATTTCGAGATCGCTGTCCATAGCATTTCATAGTAATTTGTAAATTCTATTGCGCTATGAAATTATATTTTTAATAGTACTCTTGGTTTTTGAAATATTTTGATTTTTTTTAAAATGGGGGGGACTGGAACCCTCTTAAAGAATGCTATTGCATATCTGGTCGTGTTGTCTTAAAATCGGAGCGGAAAATATAAGAAGCTATGTTGCGTATAATTACCCCACTCAGTTGGGTAATGGTACGCATCGCAAAATTTTACTTTTCTATTAGAGATAATTTATTACTTGTTGTTTGTGTCCTCCTACAATAACCAATCACTTATGTGAAATCCAAGTTAAGTGCGTGCAATTACCCTGTTCTCCTCTATATTTTATTAACGTCACGAAAGTGAAAGGTTTTATGGTAAATTATATTTTAAACAATTCCTTGTATTTAAGTTTCCTTGTTTTATTGCAAGGAGGCTAGGCTCTGCCTTACCGTGTTTTATCACATGATGGTATAAGTAACGAAACAAACAGTTACATAAGTATAGGCAGAGATAACCAGGCAGAGTGGCCAGTTACATAGCTAGACGAACGAATGGAAGATGGACGGCAGATGTTCTACCTTGTATTCTCAAAGAAACGACCTAGAAGACGTCCAAATGCAAGATGCATAGATGAAATCAAGCGTTTTTCAGGAGCTACATGGATGAGAATAGCAGCAGACCGAGATATGCGGAAAGAAAAGGGAGAGGCCTTCATCCAGCAGTGGATAGAAAACGGCTGAATATGATTATATATATGAGCCTCCTGCGGAGCTCCTGTAAATAAAGCACAGTGGCGATCACAGTTGAGAGCTTCGCAGCGTGGGAGCAGTAGACCAACTACTCCCTCCGGGGAGAGGCCTCATCCAGTAGTGGATTGAATATGGCTGTGATTATTATGGCTATGAAAATTATTATTGTAAGTCCTCCTCCCATGCGTGCCTAGTCGACAGTAGCTCGCCTTACGAGGGTCCCAGGTTCGATTGCCGGTGAGGGCTAAACATTTTGGTGTTGACCTAGCATCGTGAAGACAACTGGGACAAAGAAATAACGCATTATTGTGTTGAAAGCGGGATACACGGCTATTAGAAGTTCTTAACGCCGACGTCATAATCTTCTATTGATCGTAATGGATCATCTGTCGTCCCGCCCAATTCAGTATTTATTTAGTAACTTCATGCATCCAAAGCAAGCTTGTGACGTATTGTATAATCAATAGAAAAACGTTTCGAATATCCAACCATGAAGAACAAAAGCAATACTACAATATTTTGTGTCTATCTACAGAGCACCGGTGTCAAACATTGGGATATGTTTTCGATTATTTAGACCAGCATTTGTCAAGTTTTTCTTTTTGTCCTGCGTCCCCCCTCTACCATGTTTTCTATAAACTGGCGCCCTCCAACACACACACACAGTGGCCGACCATTCTGACTGTGGTTTTGCCCAATGCCCTCTATCTAAAAGCGATACCGCACTGCCTGCTGCCATTGAAAATTTCATGAATATGTGAAGCCAGGGAGCGGAGAAGATACATGGAACCATCAAAACGACTTCGTAATTTTGCTATAAGATCATCCAAACCACGGAATAATCGTCTGAAAAATTCTTCCATATTTGAAGCAGAGTAGTTTTCCTTGCCCCCTGTTCTTGGCATTGGTAGAGATGACAGAAGGTTATCGCCTTTCTGAAAAGTCACCCAAATTATTCATTTGGTCTGTTATCACGTAATTCACTCAGCTGGTTTATAACAAGTTTTGCGTCGTTTGACGCTGCGGTCAAAGCATGCTTTGGCGACTAAAGATACTGAAGGTGTAAAACTGAGATGTTTCTCAGACACCAACAGAGACAAAATGAATGAAGCCTTGATTATTCCTGCAAGGAGTAATTCTACGTGTGGTATATTGCTTTCTCGGACAAAGATATTACCGTTAAGCTAGCAACAATTCCAAGAGGACTATAATTGAATTGTGGCGCTCCGCTCTGTAAATACCGTGTTACAAATGTCATTTTCTTGCAATCCGGCATAATTTCTTTGATATAATTTTTTTTTAATTGTTTCAACAGAATGTGTGGTTTCGGAAGAGATTGCAAACTTGTGATTCGAAGAAGGAAAATAGTCCATTCTAACAGATATGGAGAACAAGAAAAAAATCATGCTAGCACAATAATTTGTTTTAAGGACTCGTGCAGTGGTGTTTATATGCATCTCGTAGATCCCCCCTCACCTACAGATTCATATTTCCACAGTACCAGAATGTGAACGCACCTTTTGACAGTATAAACATTGTGTATCAACTGGGTTACACAAGCAGTTGGAATGTTTCGCTTCTTCAAAGAATATGATCAATTGATCCAGAAGCTAAAATTTATTCTCAGACCAAAAAGTTTAGTATGCACGAATATTGTTGAAAATTAGTGTTCCTCTTTTGAACTGGACTTATTGTTAATTTTAAGAGAAAGGAGCTTTTGTTTTAAAAGGAAAAAATTCCCGCTGTGATCGGGAAATTTTTGATTGGCAATAAATTGGATGTAGACAGAGGTAGCAAATTTTGGGGGGTGTCCGGACACCCCTCGCAGGATACGTCCCTGGAAGGTTCTCCCCAGCCACCGCAAGGGAATTTTGTACATATTTATATAATTAAAGTACATATCCAAAGAAATATTTTCCGGTTCATTTCTAAAAATTAACTTGATCGTTAACTCGTGACTTCATCAATATGGCGCCCGCGCGAAAACACCGACTTCTACTTAAACGATAATATCTTCTCTTAGAATTGAACTTCATTCTTCCGTGTAATTGAAGGTAACAGCTCGTCTCAGTAATTCATACATATTTGGTGAATATATAGTGCCTCTATTTTTAAATATGTCGGATGAAATTCCAAAAAAAGGAGTGTTGCTCCTTTCATTATAGGAAATAACTTAGCAACTCTTGCAGATATTGAAAATCATCCTGAAATAAATGTGGTCGAATGATAACCAATATCATTGTTTTATCTTTAAAAGTGATGGAGCTAGTTGATTTTATGTCATACAAGATGTTGTGTTTTGGGGGCTTCAGGTACGCAAACCTAAGCACCCTACTCAAAATTTTAGATTTAAGTGCACAAAACATAACATTTAAGGACGATCAATCTAAATCAATCTAAAAGTGACTCTTCTTCAGTGCAATCTTGCGCCCATATTGTGATTGTCAGGGAAGGGGGTGGGGGTGAGGACAGAGCCTTCTTTTTCTAGACTTCTCTTCTAAAATGTCTTTCCTTCTTTCTTCTCCGATTACACAGTTGCCAGAGATGTACTTCGATTAAGTCCTCGCCCATCTTAAAGTCACGATACAAAATTAAATTTATAGGTAACAATTCTAATTCAACGAAAACAGTAAAGGGCAATCAATCATCTCACGCCAGATCTGGGAGCTGCGTATTGTAAATATATTTATTTATAATTTAAAAGATACCTACGGACGGCAGTCAGCTTTCTAGAGGGAGCCACAAGTTATCGGGGAGCCCTGGCACCCTCTAATTACGTCAACGATACTAGAGAAGTTATTACTGTGGGGTATTAAAATTGTTTAATAAAAGTTCATGATCACCAAAATTTATATATTCTTTTCAGTCCTTTCCATTTTTTTTATCTGCCTAGCAAAACATTAAACAATACAAAGAAGCGCCAATAATTTGATTATTTTAATGTAAACAGGGGGAAGGCACTATAAATATTTATATAAAGACAATTAGCAGTCAACATGCGGCATAGCACAGCTGGTAGCAAGCTAACTAAATATCTCGCATGTCAAAGAAGATTGGAATTGTACTTTTTCTTTACTTTTTCCATTGGTTTCATTATTGACTAGCAAAAATACCCACCCGTTGGTGCGGGTTGAAGAAAATATCATTGGGCCATTCACCACTACTCGCTCCACATGGCGGGCTGCGCCCCCTTTACCGTAACCATACTATCCAGGGTATATATGCGGTAGCTGTTACTATCACCACCACCACCACTACTACTACTACTACAACAACAATAATAGTAAGTACAATTATTACTGCTACTGCTACTACTACTACTACTACTACAATAACTAATACTTCTGCCAAATTCTATTATAATACTTTAAATATTTAAAACATTAAATCTACGTTTTTATTTATAGTGGGGCTCCACGGTCTAGTGGTTAGAGCGTTGAACTTATGTCCGCGTAGTCTCGGGTTTAATTCGCGGCTGGAGTCCCACTTTTCGGCGTCCACCCAGCGTCATGAGGCAAACTGGGGAGTCACGTGACTTAAGATGTGACAGCCACACTCGGTCTAGAAAACCCCTGATACGCTTGTTCGTGGTTTGGTGCGCGCAGTGCTAACCACACAGCCGTCACTCAGGTGGACGCAGTTCCACCAAACGCGGACAGATGGCGTTGGGGCAGGCTCAGAGACTATCGGCCTGTTACTCCAGTGGTTGTTTGTTATTTGTATTTATATGAATCCATATTTAAATTTAAAAATTTATAAATTAAGGCTCAATCGCAATGGGTTTTCCCGCCCTTTTCGTTTTACGTCAATTATTCAAAATTCCGTGCAGATAACAAAATTTAATTCTCACAAACCAAAGATCGTCTCTTCCTTTAATAATGGGTACAATTAGGTTTAGGTAAATGTTAGTAATAACTTCAGGATTGTGTGCAGACACTTTTGGGACAGAATAATGCACACAATCCTGAGGTTACTAGTAGCATTTCTTTAAAACTAATTGTACCCGTTATTGAAGGACGAAACGAACTTTGGTCCGTGAAAGTTAAATTTTATTTACCTGCACGGAATTTTGAATAATTGACGTAAAACGAAAAAGGCGGGAAATCCCAGTGCGATTGAGCCTTAATCTTAGATTGTTGATCTATGATTAATCTCTGGTCTAAATGTCTGATTGTTGTTTTAACTTAAACATTGAAACAATGTATTTATTGCACTCTTATAGCAATGAAATCACTGTTCTTATTAATTCCCTCGCGACACAGTCACTTTCGGTTTTCAAAAATATTATATCGTCTCAAGTTGGGCCATTATCTAATCCTGTGCGAAAAATCATTGCAATTGGTTAAGCCGTTTTGGATTGATGCGGCAGCAAATGTCGTGGTATTCATTTTTATATACAGAGTTCAACGTTTCATGCAATACATTAAGTTATCCATCAAAAGCCAATACCGTATATAAAAATGAAAGTGACCGTGTTTGTGTTATTATCACACCAAAACGGCTTGAACAATTGGAATGATTTTTCACACATGATCATATATTAGACCCATGTGGTAAGTTATCATATTAGTCGCATCTTGGATTCAAAATGGTCGCCCAAGACAACATTTTCCGTACCGTTTGAGCTACAAATACGAAATTTGGCCTAAACATGTATTACAACGTTTTGAAAAAGTCACCATCTTGGATTCAAAATGGCCGTCTAAAACCATTTTGCACGCCGTTCAAGCTAGAGGAATGAAATTGGGTATGAAAGTGTACTATCACTAGTAGGTCAGGATAATATAAGAAAACATTATAAAGTCGCCAACTTGATCCAAAATGGCCGCCCGAAATCGCATTTTCCAAACCACTGAAATTAGAGTAACGAAATTTGGTATGAAGGTGTATCATCACGAGTAGGTTACAATAAATGGGGCAAAACTCCCCTATAGGGGCGAAGCCCTCCGGGGAATATGGGACATATTTGCACCCGCAGAGAGTCTAGTTACGATAACTCCCTAAGTTGGGGGCGCAGCCCGCCACGGGGAAGCGAGTATTGCTGACAATCCCGATGACTGTTATCAACATATTTTATTCACCCCGCACCAATGGGCAAGCAAATCAGCGAGTTTATTCATAATATTGAATATACAGTACGGGCCGAAAGTCTTGTCACCCTCCGTGTTCCAGTTTGTTTACTGATCTACATCATCAGTATGTGCACCATCATTGTCGCAGCACCTAATGATGCGGCGCCATGTCCAGTGTGAAATTTTCCCCAGCATGGACGGTGTGATTTGCTTGAATGCCTCCCTAACAGCTTACTTTAAATCTTCATTTGTCTGGTATCGGTGTTTCCAGACATACTGCTTAACTATTCTCCACAGGGAATTGTCACACGACGACAGATCCAGGCTCCTGAGAGGCCACTAAATAGGTGCTGACATATGCACTTAGCCTCTCCCTATCCACCTCTGGGGTAACACTTCATCCAAGAATTCCCGGACAATGAGAACATAGTGGGCTGGAGCTCCATCCTGTTGGAGCCAACTGTCAGCATCAATGTTCGGTCTTTGGAGCTCTGCAGGGACGGATTAACGCACAGGCACAGTAGGCACGTGCGTAGGGCGTCAGCACTGAAGGGGCGCCCAAGAAAACTATGTTTAAAAAAATCAGTTATCGAGAGAAGATCGGTCTTTGTTTACAAGAATAACCTGATAGGTTTATTTTATGATTTTAGGATGAGGCACTAATCTAATATTGCATTTGCACTTTATTCTTTCAAAATATGTGAAATTTTGATGCAAGAAGCGCCCCGATTTCATCTCCTAAAGCGCCCTCCTGTGTATGCCCATTATTTTCGCCTCCTCTCTATTCTTTAGCAGATTGAAAAAAAAAACTAAACAGGGGGTGTCGCCTTAGAACGTTCAATGGAAGAGGGAGGCACCGCTGGTCACGCCGCAAGTTTAACCGTCACGTGACCTTTCTCGCCTCGCCCTGACATACGCTGTTTACAAGTTTACTTGAAAACTCGTTTACAAGTTGATTTGCCAAGCATTTGCGTCTCAGTGTCTGTGAGCGAATGATGGACTTAGGTGAAGTGAACCTTGAAGTGGATAGTGTTAACTTTCTGTTTGTGATCATTTTATTAATAGTTTTATTTTATTTTATGGTGGCCACGATTAGTAGATTCGTTTCGTGATATAATAATGAGTGTTAATAAAAAGCCAAGTAGGGCAGAGTTTCGGAAACGGGCAGCTAAAAAACTGCTCGAGGATGAAAATCTACTTAAAAACAGTTCCGAAGTTGAGTAATTTTTTTACTGTTGTTTGTCAACCTACACAACCCGGAACAGGAACACAGAAAAGTTTTGATATTGAGACCCTTGGTCAACCATCAGTGTCTGATAGAGACAGTCAAGAGGGAACTCAAGACATTGATTCGGACACATGAGGAGCCCAACAGTGAAGGTGACACATCACAAAACAAAGATCAAAACCAAGACGATTTGGTGCTAATGGACCAAGCTACTCGGAACAGTCAAGATGAACTGCTGGTAAGAAAAATAATTCATTCTATTAACTGTATGATAGCACGTAAGGAATAAATTTAGAGGTTGGGGCTGCTACAATGTAATTAGTGCCGGAAATTCACATATTTTTTTTTAGTTGGGGAACCCAGAGAATGTTTCTCTCTGCGCATTGCGGGGAAATACTCGTAAGGTGTATGCATATTTTCCCTATAGAACTATGGAGTGTAATAATAATAATCGAAAAGTCCGACCACTGTAAAGTGAGGAAATAAGAGTTTTTCAGCGGAGGGTACGGAGAGGGGAGGAATTCGAACTCTCCACTGCTACGCGTGAAGGCAATTTGCAGTTGATTTCCATTGTTGACAACATCGATAACAGCCTTTACCATTTTTCCGCAAGAATTACTTGCGATCCAGACTGCACAATGAAAAACTTTCAGCTCTTAGTAAAATGTGTATAGAAAGCGAACTATTTAGGAAGATAGATTTTGAACCAGTTGTTAGTTTATTTGCAAACGCTAAAGCCAGAAAGAAGTGTTTAATGTGTAATGATATCTTACTACTTCAAATAGCTGTTGACGTTATAAATGTTTGTTTCGTGTCGTGTAATAAAAGGAGTTTTTTTATATACCAGTATTTATACATTTTAAAGATAGGTTTTGCAGGGTTACAGGTGTGCTTCTGTTTCATGAGAAGTGCATAGGTGTATGTTGGGAGAGGGGGCGCCTTACGTCACAGTGCCTATGGGCGCAAAAACCTTAATCCGTCACTGGAGCTCTGATATAAACCAATCCCGCAACATTTGGAGGTAAGATGTTGATTGACTGTACCGTAAAAAAAAAAAAAAAAAAAAAAACGGCCCTATGAGGTGCCTACTGGACATTGCAGGCCATATAATAACATGTGGGGGATTGTGCTCTAAGTCTTCATAACAATACGGGGTTTCCTTGCTCCAGGAAAACAGTTTCCTATTCCGACAAGATCGATAAATTGGACATTCGTCTGAGAAAAAAACTTTGTCTCGCTGTGGGAGCGTCATAAACACATTAAGTATATTTGAGCAAGAATCCTGTCTTCGTCGCATGTCCTCATCACTCAACTCATTTACGAATGATGGCCTAAAAGATTTTAATTCAAGATCTTTTCTCATGTGTGTCAGCATAGTCGTTTTTGGAACTCCAAGTTCACGGGATCTTTTCTGCAATGATTTTTTGGGAGATCTCATCACAGAATCCGCCACTGCTAAACATGTTTCTTGTCGTGTTGATGGTCGACCTGCCTTCTCTCTCCTCTTCTCATCCAAAATCGATCCAGCTTGAAAGAGTTTCTCTTGTAATCGCATCCCAGTAGTGTTCGCTTCGGCGGAGCTTCTTTGTTGAATCGTGCTGCAAAGTCCCGTTGCACATCTTTCATGGTGTTCCCGGCGTGTGGACGTTCATGAGCCCATGCACTTTCCAGAACACGTTCTTCCACCCTGTAGGTACTTGTGGCAACCATCTAAAAAAAATGGAATATAAATACACATACATACAAATAAGTGTGTGTGTGTGGGGGGGCATTGACAAGACTTTCAGACTGCGATGTGAACAATTTTTGAATTCTAAATGCGTAATATGTGCATACAAAATAATAAAAGCTTCAGTGATTCCAAGAAATACGTTGCTAAAAAAACAACATAAGAATGCGAGCCTCTCGCGAGAAGTAGTCCTTTGTCGTACCTGCGAGGTGAGAATAGTGCTACTGTTTCTCGCAGCTACGAGAACCAGAAATTACTTCACTACTTGCGAGGCGAGAGCGAGAAGGACCCATTTCTCGCCTCACAAGAAACACATAAACTGCAAATTTTGAGTGAAGGTAACTTCGACACGTAACAGGCAGGTCAAATGTAATACCGGATATGACTTTCTGCGAACATTCTCGTATTGTTTGATGTGTTACACGACCCACCTGCCATTTGAAAAAAAAATAAAAAAATACCTCCATCCAACATGACGAACTTCAAGATGGCGGCCACATCGATCATCTAGTCCAAAATGTAGCCCTTTTCCACGATTCTGGATTTGTGTATAACGATGCTGGTTTCCTTGATGGTTTGTTAACTACAAGGCTGTACTGCGACAGTATATTGTTTATCTTCGTACCATGGATGTAAATACGATAGATCTACTTCTAGCGACCCGAAATTGAAGTGAGCACAAGCCATGATCACCTGGCAGGTGTAATTGATTAAAAAAAAAAACTGAACTTCACGTTCCGTAAATACCATATTTAAAATATTCCAATCTTCCTCCTCTCTTCCTTACCTATCTTCTTCCATTCTTTGCTTCCACATACCCAGGAATAGGCCAACCAATAAGACACAAGTAAATCCCAATTCAATAGGCAAGATTAATCGAAATCCGGCGTCAAGTTAACCCACCTTAATTGTATTGGGCCAGTCACTTCGTCTACCATATTTACATCCATGTCTTCGTACTACACGTATATATGCATGCAATTGTGACAAAATGGTGCGTGTTGCCACTTTTTAAATATCAATTTCGACTTCAGCACACCGAAATACTGTCATGACACCTGCAATTAAGGAAAAATGTTTTTGTTTTCTAATTCTTGATCGTGTTATTATAATTGACCTTGGCATAGGCCCTAGTTTCTTGCAAAGAGAAAACCATCATCGCGTGTCCTTTTTTTTTTCAGAAAGAACTTTATAAGTTATATAGGAAGTGATCATGGATCTCGATACGGGAGACGGATCTACTTCTAGTGACCCGAAATTGAAGCCAGCACAAGCCATGATCACATGCAAGGTGAAATTGATTAAAAAGACAACTAAACATCACGTTCCGCACAATGCCTTATTTAAAATATTCCAACCTTCCTCCTCTCTTCCTTAGCAAGATCTTCATCCATTCTTTGCTTCCACACACCCAGGCAAAGGCCAACCATAAGTCGCAAGTAAATCCCAATTCACCAGACAAGATTAATCGAAAGCCGGCGTCAAGTTGACCTAGCTTAGTTGTATTGGGCCAGTCGATCCGTCTCCGCATCTAAATCCATGGTAAATCCCAATTCACCAGACAAAATTAATCGAAAACCGGCATCAAGTTGGCCCAGCTTAATTGTATTGGGATTAATTGTCTATCCCTCTCCAGTATCTAAATCAATGGGAAGTGATAATATAATAATAATAATAATAATAATAATAATAATAAGAATAATAATATTAATAATAATAATAATAATAATAATAATAATAATAATAATAATAATAATAATAATAATAATAATAATAATAATAATAAAAACACCTCAGAATCCTAATCTTCTAAATATAGCTTATCATGTATGGGCCAGTACAGGATCAACACACTTGAGAATTAACTAATGTTTTAATGTGATTGTATCCAATATTTCCTAGATAACAATTAATCAATTTTGTTTGACATAACATTACACAACACATGATTAATTTTCCCCCTAATGTCATCCACAGATATGTCCAATGGCCTCTAGATAAAAGAGATACTGGACTGACTGCTTCCATTGAAAATTTCATGAATACATGAAGCACATGGATCTCGATACGGGAGACGAATCTACTTCTAGTGACCCGAAATTGAAGCCAGCACAAGCCATGATCACCTGGAAGGTGAAATTGATTAAAAAACCAACTGAACATCACGTTCCGTACAATACCTTATTTAAAATATTCCAATCTACCTCCTCTCTTCCTTAGCTAGATCCTCATCCATTCTTTGCTTCCACACACCCGGCATTGGCCAACTAATAAGAAGCAAGTAAATCCCAATCCACCAGGCAAGATTAATCGAAAACCGGCGTTAAGTTCACCCAGCTTAATTGTATTGGGCCAGTCGATCCGTCTCTCGTATCTAAATCCATGCATGAAGCCAGGGAGCGGAGAGAACACTTAATCTCGTTTGTCCACTTCCAATCTAGACCAATATGGACCAAATTTTCGGTTCTAACTAAGTTTGTTACGCTTGATATCACTTACATCACTTAAGGTCTCTACGAAAACATTCGGATGTAAACGTAGAAAATATATTTTAATGCCATTACGCAACTCAAAGTTTTCATTAAAAAAATCTTCTTTATAATCTCGTGGTGTTTCTTACTTTCCATTTCCAAAAATTTCCTAATACAATTAAGCTGGGTCAAATTGACGCTGGTTTTCGATTAAGCTTGCCTGGATTATTGGGATTAACTTGCGTCTTATTGGTTGACCTATTCCTGCGCTGTGGAAGCAAAGAATGGATGAAGATTTAGCTAAGGAAGAGAGGAGGAAGTTTGGAATATTTTAAATATGGTATTGTACGGAACGTGATGTTCAGTTTTTTTAAATCAATTACAGCTGCCAAGTACTCATGGATTGTGCTGGCTTCACTTTCGGGGCGCCAGAAGTAGATCTGTCTCCCGTATCTAAATCCATGACTTTAGGCAACACTGATGCGAAATTATAAGAACCTGATGATCATCGAGCTCTACGCAACAGTACTGGAGTGATCGACTTGTGTCGAAAGATAGATGGCAGATCAACATCTAATCTCTATCGTCCACTTCAAGTCTAAACCAATATGGTTCAATGTAGTATGTCGCATGATGCCCCAAATTTTTTATTATTTCCTTTTTTTTTTACCTATAATTAAATTGGATCTTTGATTTTAAATAAAACCTTTTAAATGTAAACTATAGATATGCGAAACCAACAGCCAAGAACTATTTTGCTCTTTTAACTTTTTCTTCTTTGGAGTAAGGAACAAGCGACCATCGGGAAAAAGTAATAAATAACTCCCACCTGCTGGGACTGGTAAGAAAGCGTTTTAAACCGATTTACATCTCTTTTTTTTTTTTTGCTCCTTTCATTTTTGTCTGTCAAAGAGGGAGGAAAGTATAACTTGTCTGTATTGTATTTTTATCCTTTATATTGTTTCTTTTAGACATAAACGTTTTTGGTATAAAATTCAACAAGAGAAGTAAAAGGGTGATTTGTATGCTACCACCTACTTCAAAAACATGTCCAACTATCCTTCTTGATTTGTGTCCCCTAACTCCGTGTGTTTCTGTATGGTATCTGAACGAGACCTTTTGTGTAAGATGTAACAGATACCACGTTCGTAATTTTCCAAGTGTTT